>JAQZBX010023389.1:0-30877 GCA_029593785.1 Cabassous unicinctus | reverse complement strand
CTCTGTTTTATCACATGGAAAAGCAGCATAGGACACTGCTTTTGAGTTTCTTAGGTTTGTTGAAAAATTGACTGTTGCCCTTCCAGGAAACCAAGTGGAAAGGCTGTGCATCTTGAAGTTTTATGCATTTTTCTGACTGCCAGGTGGAACTCTACTATGATGTTTTATGAAGAGGGGTGGGGGTGGGGGTTAATGTTAAAAGAAGTAGGAAGGGTTTTCATAATTATGCCATGTTCTATAAAAGGCCTAGTTAGGGCATCACTCAAGGTCTCAGCTCTTTGAAGATTACTGTCTATGTTCTTTTGCAGCTTGCATATTATACTAAATGGGTCAAAAGGCCTTTATGTAAAAGCTTTATTGTTTAAAAGAAAAATCCAAAGACCATCTTTTTCTTCAACTTTTCTGAGCTCTATTCAAGATCATAGGAAGTTCCTTAATTCAGTCCCTCTTCATTTTTCCCTCAAGACCTGAAGAAAATATTTTATGACAATTTATATTTGCAGTGGAACATTAGATAGAATTGGAAGGGGGTTTTATGATCATTTAATCAAATGTCCCCATTTTACAGATGATGAAACTGAGGCTTGGTGAGGTCACATGGCCTGTCCACCACGGCCCAGTAGGAGGGTCACACTTGAATTCACCACTCAGCTCTACAGGATTCTACGTGTTTCCTACATGCTGGTCTACACTATTGTAATGGCATAAAATATTTATTTCCTTATCTTCTTCTAGCAATTGGAGCCCTTGATTCCTTCCTTTATTTCCACAAAGTTTTTTCAATACAGACTTGCCCTGCCAGCAATTACAGCCTCAAATTCCCAACATTTCCATTGGAGATTCTTTTAGACAGTCTGATTTCCACATATTGTTCTTCAAAATATACCTTCTTAATTTCTTCCCGCTTTGAACAATTAATGTTCATTTCAGTTGCCCCCGTGGAATCTGGAAGGAATGATTTGTCTAATGCTGCTGAGTAAGTACTATTCTTTAGGCTTTGTCACACTATACTCTGGAGGATTCCTAAGTTGTAGTTTCTATCCATCAAATACTCCTAGTAAATGCCTACTAATAGGACATTCTCTATTTGATATTTTTTTGTGTGCTATTAAATTTTATTTACTTAAGTAAATTAAATCAGCTGAGGACTGGGTAGAGTGTGTAAACTCACTCAGTAAAGAGACTCATAGAGGGTGTAAACTCACTCAGTAAAGAGACTCATATTACTCTAAAGGAACCTTCATTGCCCAAGTCATAGAGATTTGAAAATGAAATGCATGGTACATCTTTGCAAAGTCATTTTTTTTTTTTTAATTGAGGAGTTGATGTAGTTTCTAGGGCCTCAATGATCATCTTTCAATTTTTACATTTTAACTGCAAGTTGGAGAGCAATTTCATTCATTTTCACTGGTTATTCTAGTAACTATGAGATTCCAAAACACTTTAAAAATAAGCACTGTTTTTGTTTGTTTTATTGAGCAGACATAACTAATAAGTGTGCATGATTAGATCCTGTTTTCATTAGGTAATTTCTTAATTGATAATTCACCCATTCCATAATATTAACTACACACTTTTCTCAAGATTAGAAAAAGACAGTTGGAGAAGGATGCACACACCTGGGTGACACCGGAATGATTTGACTACTTTGGCAAATAATATCACTGGGTTTGGTCCTATTTCAGAGGTAGTATCTCCAGCTCTAAAATCTCTTTAGTCTTTTTTTTTTTAAGATTTATTTATTTATTTATCCCCTGCCACCACCACCCCCGCCGCCGTTGTTTTTGCGCTCACTGTCTGCTCTCTGTGTCCATTTGCTGTGTGTTCTTCTGTGTCTGTCTTCTCTTTAGGCAGCACCAGGAACTGATCTTGGGACCTTCCTGAATGGGAGAGAGGCGCTCAGTCTCTTGTGCCACCTCAGCTCCCTGGTCTGCTGTGTCTCTTACTGTCTCTCCTCTGTGTCTCTTTTTGTTGCATCATCTTGCTGCACAAGCTCTCTGCTTGGGCCAGCAATCTGTGTGGGCCAGCACTCCTGCGTGGGCCAGCTCTCCACTTGGGCCAACTTGCCTTCACCAGGAGGCCCTGGGAACTGAACCCTGGGCCTCCTATATGGTAGATGGGGGCCCAATCGCTTGAGCCACATCCACTTCCCCTCTTTAGTCTTTAATGCCTACAACACATGTGTAGCTTGTTATATGGGCAATACTTCAAAATAAATGCTATATATTCAAAACCAATTTTTTATTTTACTTTCTAAATAATTTGTTTCTTTCTGAGTTCCCTATTTCTCTTGATGACCCAATCATTCTCCCAGGAACATAGCATTGACATGTTGAAGTCATACAAATCTCTAGTAAAGAAAATTGCCTAGGCCTGCAGACTCTATGGGCAAATTCTCTGATTCTACCAATTACTAACATGAAGAATGTTAATAATATAGCAATGCTTGATGTGTACATATTGTACTATAAGTTTTTGTGGGTACCTTATTTCCTATCATATACTATGAAAGCCATAATGACAATGAGTATATCTTGTTAATATTTGTATATTTTACAATGTCTGGTAAAATATTATGCACATAATAAAAGATCAATTACATGTAAATGAGTGAATAAATTAGTGAAAATGTAGTTGACCATCAGAATTTAAAATTTGAAACAAAAATCAAAATTTCCATTTACTCTTCTGTCAACCTCTGGATCATCTCTCTAGGTTTCCAAGAATGGTATATTGAATGAAATCTTAGCCTGAATAGTCATCATATTTAGATAAGATATTTTTGAAAGATCTCATTGGTAAGCTTAACTTTGGATGCTGGCAGATATGATTGCTAAAAGTAATAAAATTATTACAGGGATTTGACTGCATAAAGGAAATAGTTAATTTCGTTGACAGAAATTACTAACAGTCAAAAACAGAGTTCAATTTGATCAAGAATAGAGTTTAATTTCAAAATTACATCAATGATAAAATTTATTTATTTTGAATCTAAAAAGGCATCTACCTACCTTAGAATGTGAAGTGGTTGGGATGAAAAGCAAGTGAATAAGGGCTTAATATTCATATATATGAAATTTTTTAATGTCACCATCTGAATGCAATGTTATAATGTCAAGAAGAAAATAACAGAAGTTAACCACAGAAAGGATATACCACTCTTTTTCTTAATTTGTGCAAAGTATCTAAAAATTCAAATACCCATTGAATTCTAAGTAAGTTTTTCATCTTTGTAGTTCTTATTTATTACTGAAATTAATTTTTTAATTCCACAAATATTATCCATTGCTACCTAAGGACAAGGGAGTATATCAAAAGCTGATCATGAAAGAATGATTTATAGTAGCAAAGAAAAAGAACAAACAACTAACTTTCCAAGTAATTCTTTAGTTATAATAAGTGCTATGAAGTCCATAAGCTATGAGAGTGTGCATCAAAGGATTTTACCAAATATAGGAGATGCAGTCAGGAAAGGGGAATGGCATCATCAAATTTCCATTTTCTTTTTTGTTTTTGTTTCATTCTTTCAGGAGTAATTACCTGTTGATATATAAAAATATATAGGTATAGCTGTACATACACACATATACACACAAACACATATACACCAACAGAAAAGTAGAAAGTGAGAAGCCCAAAGCAGTTACCAAGAAATAGTTAAGAAAAGATAGGTTCATACTCTACACGGTATTATTAGTAGACAATGATAACTCTAATATCGGTACTAGAGATCAACAATGAGCAAACATATATTCAACTAACTTACTAACTAACTAACTAACTAACTATCAGTTGATCTGCTATGTGCCAGGCATTGGGAGGTAGGAAAATATGAAAGATTTTCCCTTAAGAAGCTCACAGTTTAGCAGGAGAGAGAATACATGTATGTATCTAACACCTATTGCCTAATGTCATCTGGGAGGTGTAGATTACTTTTTAGGCTAGTTTGACTGAGTAGTACTAGTGTGGGTAGGTCTTTGGTTTGAGATACTGATTTAGGGAAAAGTAAAGGCTTTGGGGAGTTACCCTTTGTTGGGGGTGCTCCACTGCAGGGGTGGAGACCACCCCACCCACGGAAAGTACAATCTGCATTTCATATCCCAGGAGCTCTGAACCCAAACTTATGTCAAGAAGAGTCTGAATATCCACACAAGGGAAGATGACAACTTTCTACTCATAGGTGCACCTGATAGGGTTTCAGGGCTGCGACTGGAGCATGTAGCCTTTTTATTACGTGCTTATGGCTTCTATTCCTCACATCGACAGCGGCTGTCCCTTGGTGGTACCCAGGAAGGCTGTTCCTTTTGCTGAGACTGCTGCCTTTGGCAGTAGTTTTGGTGTCAGGGAATTAGATATTGTACTCAACTTGCTGAACAGCCACCTGAAACAATAAGTTGTAGAATTCTAAAATACTGATTTGAAATAGAGAGCCCTTGCATTTTCATAGTGGAGACTGATTGGACTTAGTGGCTGTATTTTGTTTTGTTTTGTTTTTTGATCACCACCTAATAATCCTCGTTTCTCTGTACTTTGTGGGCAAAATTTGCTGTGAGAAATAGTTTAGACTTGGGGTGAAGGACATACATGACAAGAGTAGATAACCACAAACAGAAATTCTATTTTCTTTAATCTTTCTACTAATTTTGTGTAGAGTTGTTCTCATGGATTCACATTTAACCTAGACCTTGGTTTGTCATTTATGATAAAAAATTCTTTCTGTTATTTCATGGTCTCATTTCCTAATTTAATGTGAAAATATACCTAGAAAGTATCAATCACTTATTAATTCATTCTTATATATTTGTACTTTAATAAATCATGTGGGGTTCATTATGACTTTTAAATTTGTCCTATTTAGGCTTTTTGTATAAATGTTTTTTATCTCAGTATATTCCAACAGTGAAGGGAAATATGATTATTTGTGGGGTTTTAATTTAGATAACTGTTTTAAAAGATACTGTGTTAATTTTCTTCCTCCTTGGACCAGATGACAACATATTTACCCAACATTTTTTTCTATAAATCTATTAAGGCATGTAATGAGTCTGAAGTCAAATCCCAGTTATAGAATGCAAATCTTTTTTGCAAATTCTTTTTACATGTAAGTACTTCTTGTATTTCAGGAAGAATTTTAATCCAAGCTCCCACATTGTAAGATTTGGAAAATTTGCTTTAATGGATCCACATAGGAGTTATTGGAGTACTGATTTATACTGGGATGTGAAAGCAAGATCTGATGTAGTGTGAAGAATCACTGAGGTTTTTATTAAGCACACACACACTTCCTATATTTATTCCAGATTTTCTGAATCAGAATCTCTCAGTGACAGCCTGAGGATTTGTGCAAAGAGTATTCTGTACGCTTCATCTACCTTTCCCTAAGGGTGATATTTGTGGCTGGGAGACATCAAAACCAGGACATTGATTGCCATTAGCACATGATTGTTAACTAGCCTACAGACTGTTTTCAGTTTTCACAGTTTAAAAAAAAAATTAGAGCCATTGTAGGTTTCAAAAAACATCATGTAGATACTACAGAGTTCCCATATACCCCTTCACACATGCAGTTTTCCCTATTACTAGCACTTTGCATTAGTGTGGTACCTTTGTTACAATTGATGAAACAATATTATTATGATTATACTATTAACTATAATATATAGTTTACATTAGGGATCAATCTTTGTATTGTATAGTTCTATGTGATGTTTATAAAATTTTTATTCTGGTAACATATTCAATCTAAAATATCCCATTTTACCATTGATGGGTCCTTCATATTGATGACTGTACTTATGAACCTTTTCTTTTCAAATTGAAACTTAGCCTAGTATTATAAGTTTCCTAAGAGTTACCTCCCGAGAGCCTCCTGGTTGCTCAAATGTGGCCTCTCTCTAAGCCAAGCTCAGCATAAATGCATTACCTTCCCCCCAGCTTTGGACATGACTCCTGGGGATGAACCTTCCTGGCACCAAGGGATTACTACCAAGCACCAACTAGCAATGCAACTGGAAAAAGACCTTCACCCAAAGGGGGAAAGGGTTAAGACAAATGGGTTTCTATGGCTAAGAGACTTCAAAGTGAGTCAGATGGTCATCCCAGAGGTTATGCTTATGTACGTCTCAGCAGGATCCCATTGACTGCCACATTAAATATTGCTTCAAATAGTGGGGCTCCTGAGGGCTCTGGATATATCCAGACACAATACACAGGGCTGATGGCTCAGGAGTTTGGCGCCCTGTCAGTGGGCCCTACTTTGGAGTTTTTGCTCCCCAGTGTGACAGAGTTGGACTCAGTTGTGGTTTCCCTACACATGGCTCTTCTGCCCCTTCTATTTGAACCTATAGTTAGTACTAGGGTTTATAGGTTTATATCCAAGAGACTTAAATCTTTGGGCTTTCCATGTGCCGAACGGACCCTGAATCTCAACAGAGTTGCAACACCTACTCTCCAGTTCTTTGGACTCACTCAGAACAACTAACAAGGAAATGATGATGGACAACGACCATCCCAAGGAACAGAGAGAGTCTACAACTGCAAGCAAGATAGTCACATCCATCTGGTCCATGGGATCTAAGCCCCTCTCAATTAGAGATGGAGTGGGCATCACCATCCCTGAATCCTCAGGATTGGGGAATGAACGATGGACTAGAGTAGACTTAGTGTTATTCTACTATAGACTTACTGTTATTCTAGCAATGGAAGAACTTTTGTCATTGATGTGGAGGCAGAGACCACGAGAGGTTCTGAGGGGAGGGAGAGGGGAAAACAGGTGTTATATGGGGGCATTTTTGGGACATTGAAATTGTCCTGAATGATGTTGCAATGACAGATACAAACCATTATATATCTTGTCATAACTTACAAAATTGTGTGGGAGAGAGTTTAAACTATAATGTAAACTATAATCCACAGTTAGTGGCAATGCTCCAATATGTGTACATCAATTTTAACAAATGTACCACACTAATGAAGGATATTGTTAATGTGGGAAAGTGTGGGAGGGATAGGGAGTGGGGCATATGGGAATTCCCTACAGTTTTTATGTAACATTTATATAATATAAGTATCTTTAAAAAATAAAAATAAAAAAGTATTAAAAAACATCCCATTTCATCTACTTTTAATTAAACAATTCATTGGTGGTGTTACTTACCTTCACAATGTTGTGCTAACCATCACCATCATCTATTACTAGAACTTTTCCATCACTCCAAATAGAAACTCTGGACCAATTAAGCATTAACTTCCCATTCCCTAGCCCTGCTCTGCCCCTAATAACCTATATTCCATTCTAATTATTTCATGTAAGTAAGACCATACAATATTTGTCCTTTTGTGTCTGTCTTATTTCACTCAACATGATGTCTTCTAGTTTCATCCATGTGGTAGCATGCATCAGGACTTCATTCCCTTTTATGGCTGAATAGTATTCCATTGTGTGTATATACCACATTTTGTTTATCCATTTATCTGTTGATAAACATTGGTTTGCTTCCACCTTTTGGCAACCGAATTTACACCATTTTTTAACCTAAATTCATTTTGCGGGTGGTTCGTGTGTATGTATTTCTATGAAGTTTTGGAATTTTGTATTTTTGATAAGCCCTCCAGGTGAGTTAAAATCAGGCAAGGTGGACATTTTAGTTTTCTAGGCTCCTTAAGAAAATACCATGAAATGGGTTGGGTTAAACAATGAGAATTTATTTGATCACAGGTTTGAGGCTGGGAAAATGTCTAAATCAAAGCATTATCAAGGCAGTGCTTTTCTCCCAAAGACTATGGCCTTCTGGGGCTAGCTGCTGATGATCCTTGGCTCCTCTGTCACATGGCAAGGCACATGGCGGCATCTCCTCATCCCTTCCTTCTCTTCTGGGTTCAGCTTCAGATTTTTGCATCCTATGGCTTTCTCTCTGTCTGTCTGAATTTCATTCCACTTATAAATGACTCCAGTAATAGGATTAAGACCCATCCTGATTGAGATGGGTCATACTTTAACTGAAGTAGCTTCATCGAAAGGTCCTATTACAATGAGTTCACAACCGTAGAAATGGATTAAATTTAAAAACATGTTTTCTGGGGTACCTACAGCTTCAAACCATCACAATGGGTAAACGCTGATATAAAGCAATCATTCACGAACAGAATACAGAGGAATCACCTGGTGGCTTTTTTTTAAAAAAAGCATAACATCCCAGGTTCTGATTAAGGAGGGCTGGGATTGGGACCAGAGATTTGCATTTCAACAAACACTCCAGTTGATTCTGATGCTGTTCTATGAACTAAACTTTGAGAAACTCTGATTTCTCCTGTTCAGCAGGTAAAACTTGGCAGATGTGGAGAGACTTTCATGGAGAGGAAGCAGGCAGTAACAGCAATGGAGTGTGGTTCATTATTTAAAGGAACTTGATTTTTGGGTCCAGCTTTTTTTATATCTACCTATATCTACCTATATCGGTTCACCATTTTGATGCTCAATTTTCTCATCTGTAAAATAAATTGAGTGGATTACACCATCTCTTATGTTCCTCAAAGCTCTAAAATCTAACTTCTTGCTTGTAATTCTTGGATTCCCTAGATTTGACAAAATTCTAATCTATTTTCTTGCAGGGCATGAGGTAAGACTTAAACATTTAATAAAAGCTGGTTTGACTGATGTGAAGGGACCAACTTGATTTCATAAATCTAAGGACATTATTGATTATATTAATATTGTTGATCTGTTTCAATCCTCAGGAGGTGAGAAACTTCTATAAATAGAAAAAAGTAATACATGAATAAACCATTTAGTAATACCCACATTCCACAAAAATATAATGAAGATAACTTGCTTTGAGTAGGTTTTTCCAATCAAATATAGCACCAGTGAATTTCTAGTTTTATTAAATAGTAAATTAAATTTTGATAAACAGCTTGTAATTCTTCAGTTCTATATACATTTTTAAAATGAATTATCTATATTCCCATTTATTTTGTTACACTTCAGCTCTAATTGTTAGGAACCACATTTTGTAAGCTATAAAATGGCATCTCCATCATTCAGGCTGGTCAAGCAATTTAGGATGAGTTTGCTGAAAGCAGTTTTCTACATAGACAAAATTAGACCAACAGCTGGAACTACTTCTCCCACCCAGAAATGTAATCGTTTTTTTTATTTTTGCTTGTCTTTATTGTATCCATTCACAGCTGAAGTCATTTGGCACAGTTTAAGATATTCTGAAATGAAGACTGGTCCTGTCTCTATAACTTTTGCCAGAGACAATGATGAAACCACACACTGTACACACAAATCTGCAAAATACATAACTCCCTCCTATCTCTCTTCATACTAGTGAAAGTCAAGATGGCAGCTACCAATATGAACCTCACGGTTGAGTTTTATATTCTCTCCAGACTTGATGACTTTGGCCCTGTTACGTATTCCCAATTCAACTTTGATTTTTTAAAAAGCATTTTGTACAGATTTCTGACCTGTTGAAAGGGAAAAATCACTGTAGGCATGCGTGACTGAAGAGATGGCTTTGTCAATTTCCGGTGGATAGGTTTAGTCATAAATTCTTGTACTTAAATACTTTGTAGTCAAAGTTATTTTTCTATTGATGACATTTCTTCCTCCAAATATTGCAATCATTATATAGCTGATTATTTTATTTTCTTATTATAGCATGATAGTTTTAAATATGATAAATGTAGGTAAAAGGAGAACCAAGGAATTAAGATGTCAGATTTGGAGCCAGAACACCTGGATTCCAGGCACAGTGCTGTCTGTCTCACCTCAGGCACATTGTCTTAAACAAAAGGCTAGATATTTGAGTCTTAGTTTTCGTATTTGCAGCTTTGGAAAAAATACAAATATATCTGATAACCTTCTTTTTGGTTATAAGACTGCATATGTAAAGATAAAATAAATAATTTCTAACTGCAAATTTTTAAAATTATGTTTGTCATGTCTGTAATAAGTTACAGGATTAAGAATGAAAGGTCAAGGACATTTAAATAATTAATATAATTCCTGTACCACCAGCATATATTTTAAAAGATACAACTCTGTTTAGAAGATAATGCTTTGTTGAATATTTTCTAAATACAATGTTTGACACGTTGCACAACAACATATATGGAAGTATTTCAGGAAGGAAAGGGAGCAGTAGCTATCTGTAAGGTGTGTGAAGGGTACCCTTTACTCTTTTTTTAGTATACTTTTAATTTTAAAATAGTTTTAAATTTACAGAAAAAAAACAAAAAGTTAGGACAGAGAGTTCCTATATACGCCACACCTAGCTATCATTTCTATCTTATATTAGTGTGGTATAATTGTCACAATGAATGGATGGATATTGATACTTATTAATTAAAGTCCATACTTAATTCAGATTTTCTTAGTTTTTGCCTAATGTTCTTTTCCTGTACCAGGATTCCATTCAGGATGCCACATTATATTTAGTCATTATGTCTTCTTGATTTGTGACAGTTATTCAGGTTTTCCTTGTTTTTGATGACCTTAGTTTTGAGGAGTACTGGTCAGGAATTTTGTAGAGTGTCCATTAGTTAGGGTTCATCTGATGTTTTCTTCATGGAAGGACTGGGATTATGGATTTTTGGCATGGAGGTAAAGTGAAATCCTTTACATATTGTATCAAGTATACCTACTACCAATATGACATCACTGTAGATGTTAACCTTGATCACTCAGTATTTAGTTTTTGTCAGATGTTTCAACGGTAAAGTTATTCTCCCCTACTCCCTCCCTTTCCATACTGTGTTCTTTGGAAGGAAATCATTATTTGCAGGCCACACATAAGTGGTGAGTTATACTCAATCTCCTTGACAGAGGAGTATGTACATAAATTATTACAAATCTTCTCCACAGGAATTTGTCTATTCCCCACATTTATTTATGTGTTTAATTATTTGTTTATATCAATATGGACTCATGGATATTTATTTTATACTCTGTGTATGAATCCAATACCGTACTACCTTATTTATGTTGTTGTCCAAATTGTTCCTGCTTTGTCAATTGGGAGCTCTTTCAGTGGGATCCTGTGTCCTTTTTACATACTCTTATAATTGTGTGTGTGTGGACTACTTCCTTACATTCTGGCATGACAAGCTGCTCCAGAATCATCTTGAATATCTCCTGCCTCAGTCCTAGAATCAGCATTGCTCCAAGGAAATCTGGTTTCTTATACCAGAGAATGGTATTAGAAACCAAGATCTGGTGCTAGTTGCTGCTTGGGGAGTTTTCATTTCTAGGCTATCTTAGGTGAGAGACCAAAGAACTATATTTTGTATACTTACCTAATCCATGTCTGTACATTATCTATTAATACATAACCATGTGTTATATTAAGCTAAACACAAGTTCATACTGATGTTTCCAACTCTAATCCACTACCATATTCTAACCTCCACTTCTTGCTATCTGTAACCTCCCACTCCAACAGAGAGAACTCTGGCTCTCACCATTCAACCACTGGTTTCCTTAATTGCTGTATTCTCTTATACGTGTATAGTGGTCTCAAAATCGATAACTCGTACCCACATGGGAAAGAATTTTATCGGCTAAAGTACAGTTCTCACTTACAGTTCTTTTGTCTGTAGTCTTATAGATGCCACTCATTTTCAGAGTTACTTAGATATGCTTTTCCTCCCACCAATTCAGTAAGGTTGTTTCACACATTTATAGTAAAGTTAGAATCCTTTGTTACAACCTGAATTACTTCCTAATATACCCTGACCTCCTGAATTTTTAAATTTGCATACATTAAGGTTCACAATTTGTGCTGTAAAGTTCCAGGGTTTTGACAAAGCAAAGTGTCATGAATGCACTAATACAGTATCATACAGAATAATTTCATGTGTAAACTGTAATCCATGGTTAGTAGCAATGCTTCAATGTGTGTTCATCAATTGTAGCAAATGTACCACACTAATGAGAGATGTTGTTGATGTGGGAAAGTGTGGGAGGGGGAGGGGGTGGGGTGTATGGGAATCCCTTATATTTTTTATGTAATTTAAAGCTACTTTAAAAATAAAAAAATAATTTAAAAAAACTCCCCATGTTTCTCTTAATAGCCACACCTCCCCATCTTGTACCCATGGCAATCAGTGATCTATTCATAACCTCTATAGTTTTGATTTTCCCAGAGTATTATACAATTGTAATAAATAATATACAGCCTTTTCAGACTGGTTTCTTCCACTTAGCAGTATGCATTTAAGATTCATCCCTGTGTTTTAGTTGCTTGATAGCTCATTCCCCACCCCTTTTTTTAAATCATTGAACAGTGTTCCATGGTATGAATGTACCACAGCTTGCTTATCTATTTGCCTACTGAAGAACATTCTGTTTTTTTCCTAGTATTTGGTGATTATGAATAAAATTGAAATAAGCATTCACATGCAGGTATTTTATAGGGACATAAATTTTCAACTCAGTTGAGTAAATATCTAGGAGAATGATTGCTGGACTATATGATAAAACTATGTTTAGATTTGTAGGAAACTGCCAAACTATTTTCTAAAGTGGCTGTAACAGTTTGCATTTCTGCCATCAATGAATGAGAATTCCTGTTGTTTCAGATCCTCTCTGGCATTTGACATTGTCAGTTATAAGAATTTTACTCATTCTAACAGGTGTGCAGTGGTATCTCATTATTGTTTTGATTTGCATTTCCCTAGTGACAAATGATATTGAGCATCTTTTAATATGCTTATTTGCCACCTGTGTATCTTCTTTGATAATGTGACTGTTCATATATTTTGCTCATTTTTAAATTAGTTTATTTATCTTCTTGTGCTTGAGTTTCTTTGCACATTTTGGATACAAGTCCTTTATCAGATATGAATTTTGAAAATATTTTCTCCCAGTCTGTGGCTTGTCTTTTCATTCTCTTGACATTGCATTTCATGAAGCAGAAGTTTTTAATTTTAATAAAGTCCAAATTAACAATTTTCTCTTTCATCCGTTGTGCTTTTGGTGTTATATCTAAAACTCATCACCAAACCTAAGGTCACATAGATTTTCTCCTGTGTTTTCTCCTAGAAGTTTAATGGTTTTATATTTTACATTGAGGCCTACTATCTACTTGAAGTTAATTTTTGCCAAAGGTGTTAAGGTCAATATCTAGGTTCATTTTTATTTATTTTTATTTTTATGAATGCTCACTTGTTCTATTACCATTTATTGAAAAGAATTTACTATCTATATTCAATTGTCTTTGCAACTTTTTCAAAGACCAGTTTACTATATTTGTGTAGGTCTATTTCTAGGGCCTGTATTCTGTTCCATTAATATGTGTCTATTCTTTTCATCAATACCCACACTGTCTTGATTACTGTTATTTTTTCATAAGTCTTGAAATTGGGTAGTATGAATCCTCCAACTTTGTTCTTTTTCTTCACTATTCTGCTAGCTATTCTAAGTCTTTTTTCTTTCAATATTTACTTTAGAATCACTTTGTCAATATTTACAAAGTAGTTTACTAGGGTTTTGATTGGGATTACATTGAGTCTATTGATCGGATTGGGAAAAATTGACATCTTAACAATTTTGAGTTTTCCAATCCATGCACACAGAATACACACACACACACACACACACACACATACACACACCCCCACGGGGGTCCTATTATAAATGACAGTTTAAAAAATTTCAAATCCTAATTGTACATTGCTTGTATATATGAAAGCATTTGACTTTTCCATATTAATCTTGTATCCCTCAACTTTGTTATACCTGCTTATTAGTTCTAGGAGGATTTTTTTTTAGATTCCTTAGGATTTTCTGACTAGACAATCATGTTATCTGTGAATAAAGACAGTTTCTATTGACCTACCTTCAAGCTCACTGCTCTTTTATCAGCCATGTTGAGTCTACTGATAAGACCATAAAGACATTCTTCATTTCTGTTACAGTGCTTTTGATTTCTAGCATTTCCTTTTGATTCATTATTAAGAGTTTTCATCTCTCTTTTAAAATTACCTACTTGTTCTTGCATGTTGACTGCTTTTTCCATTAGAGCCCTTAACATATTAATTATAGCTATTTTAAATTCCCTATCTTAATTCCACCATATGTGTCTTATCTCAGTGTGGGGCTGATGGTGGCTTTTTTTCTTCTGGCTATGTTTTTTTGCTTTGTTTTGTTTTTTGTTTTGTTTCTTGCCTTTTGACATATGTTGTAATTTTTGGTTGAAAGCCAAACATATTGTATTGGATAATAGGAACTAAGGTAAATTGGCCTTTAGAGTGAGGATTTATCTAATCAGGCTAGGAGTTGAGCTATGTTTAATGTTTTTTGTAGGTTTATGTGCCAGAGACTTCAAATTCTTCTCGTGTCTTTGTTTTTGTCTCTCCTCTTGACTTTGGGTTTTCCTAAGAACTCCTCCTCAGAGAAAGGATGTCTATTTCTGCTCTTTAAGATGTATCCCATTGGGAGCTCTGTTGTTGTGGTGTTAAGTTGTAGCGGTTGGGACAGCATGTCTACAATCTTCTGATTAAATCTCAATCTTTTATTGGGCCTTTGTTTTGGAGCTATGAACTGCGCAAATGTCTCTCCTGTGGTACAACTTTTATCCTCTGCCCCTATATCCTTCTTTCGCTGCAGAGTTAGCAGTCTATTTCCCTGAAGCCTTGGCCTTTTTTGACTATTTTTTTTTCCCCCTTAGGGACAGAAAGGCTAGAGGAAGCTCTGTCGGGAAGAATGCCCTTCCTTCAGCTGGGATAAGACCCTTGTACAGTCCTGTCCCCTGGAGAGGAGATCTTTGTCTGGAGGAAGATCTGGGCATATTTCAGAGGTTACACTTTCTCTTCTCTGCCAGAGCCACAGTGGAGGTGATCTTCATCAGATCTTCACTGTGAGAACCTAGTGGGATTCCTATCAGTAAAGTGCATGTAAGTATGGGATCTCCCCTTAGAGTACAGTCCTCAGGAGTTTCTCACTCTAATGCTTGTCTACGTTCAGCGCCCAGAAATCTGTCAAAATCACCACATGAGTGTTCCTATCAGCTTATGGCTCTAATGGCCTCTGCTCCAGACAAAGAAAGATGTGTTTCTCTGGATTCCTTTGTTTTTTCAAGTATCAGGGTGATAGTTTATAGTGTGACTGCAGTCTTCTGATGGGTCCAAGAAATTGCATCAATTTTCAATTTGTTCAGATTTTTCTTGTTGTAAGGGTGGGAGTGATAACTTCCAAGCTCTTTACATGTCAGAGCTGAAACCAGAAGTCTAAATCTTTCTGTACAATTATTTTCTTGCCTGTATTACAGGGTAATAGTGATGCCTATCTCTTAGGGTTCTTGTGAGGACTAAAGGAAATGTTGTGAAGTGTTGTAAGTCTTGTAAAGGACTTATTAGCCAAGTGTGTGATACATTAGCCTCTAGCCACAGTGCCAGGAGATCATTGAAAAGGGGGCTTAGCCCATCTAGAGATTACTTACACATGTAAAATGCAAAATAGATTGAGAAGACTCTGTACATAAAACAATAGAATATAAAATATCTCATTAATAAGATATTACTTTTAATATTGATGACATATGGAAATGATAATATTTTGGATACACTGGGTTAAGTAAAATTTACTATTCAAATGAATTTTACCTGTTTCTGTGGCACTTGAAAAATTAAAATTATATATTTGCCTTACATTAGAGCTTCATATTATATTTTTATTGGAGAGTGCTGATCTAGTTCATAACAGTCACCCAATAAACATTATGATTACTTTTATTATGATTATTTTTATTAAGCTCTGCAGCCAGTATGTTATGATCATTATGTCTCATTTATTGGCTTGAAATTCAGTTATTTCAAGTGATATCTAAGTAGCTGAAAGCATTTATTTAACTCCAAAACTAGTATGATATAATCCATCCCCCAGCACAAGCTGTTGTTCTTACTTAAGGAAAAAATAAGCATGTCAATCAAAAATATGTTTTTCTTTCAGTATGATCTGAAGTTTATCAGACCATGTTAATGATCTTGTGAGTCTTGATTCATGGTGATAGATATTATGGAAATAAGAGTGCATGACATCAGAATTCTATCTTAATGGCATTTCTACAGAATAGCATGATTATTGGAGCCTGACCTGCTCTCTTCAATGTGGAGCTGAGACAGCAACCTATGGGTTCTCTGCCCAAATTCCTAAAATAGACTAATGAAACATGATAGGTTTAATTGGTAAATTATGAAACATTATATATATAGATTTAAAACATGATTTTGGAAAGAGTCCATCCCTATCAGTATGCTAGGATAATAATAATTAACTTTAAGGGTTTAATGGAAAACCACTGTTATTTATGAAACACCATAAGAAATGATTCCTCATTCCTCATGATATTAATTTGCAAATACCTGGGAAACCCCTTAACTATCAAAAGCTCACCAGTCCTTCTCCCCAGGCCTGGACTAGACCCAAGTTCTCGTCTCCCAAATGTCCTTGGAGTCCAACTCATTTCAAGGCTTTCTTCACTATGTATGTACCATCCATACTTTTCAGACTGGTGCTGCTTTCTTACCCTGTTTTTCTTACCACAATCATTCCTGGCAATAGTTGGCCATGATCTCTGCTATCAGCTGCTCTCAGTGTAAATGATTTCCATTTATTTGCATAAGAAGTATGACTGAATATGCTATAATTAAAAATGCTATCTGTGTCCTAATCACAAGCTATAGCAAAATATACTAGCAAACGTAAAAAGGAAAAAAAAAAACCTTTAACATATTGACAGGGTAAGTATTTATATGCATGAGTTTACTAAAATAATTTCCTAGAGAAAACTTGACATTGGAGGTGGGTGGGTAAAGAAGCTCTAATACGTGTTTACCAAATTCCTTTATTTATTCAACTTAAATATACTATTGTTATCCAGTTTGAAATAATCAATATGTTTTCTTTTAATATTGAATAACCAGGACTCAAATTATAATTCAATAAAGGAATAGTTAGATTTATAAAACAATAGGACTCTGGAGTTACTGAATTTTATTGATGTTACCAGTAGTTAAAATTACAGAATAATATAGATAAAAAAATAAACCAATTACTAATTTCAAAGTCCAGGGAAGATCCAGAATTAACACATAAATATTTTCTAATTGGGAATTTAAAATTGCATATTTAGAAAATGTGTTATTTACTTTATAGAAAAATCCCTTAGAGCAATACTATTATGGAACACAGCTCGCTAACTAAGGAATCAGATCAAGCTAAGAACCAATAGATTTTAAAGGTCATATTGATAGATGTTTTGTATAGTAAGATTCTAATATTAAATACTTTTTAAATGCAGTATTTATTTGGTGGCTTAAATATACCATTGGACTTAAGTAGAGAATAAACTATTCTGGTAGTTTTAGTAGTTTTACTGATTTGATCAAATTTAAAAAAAAATTTAAGTGGTAACAAATGAAAGTCTTAAACTAGAAGGAATCTACCTCTCATCATGTGAAATAAATATTTATTGAAAGAATTTAAAAAGGTAAATTATTTTTCATATTGAATTGCCTTCTTTTAAAAGACTTTCTATTCATGTCCCAGAGCTTGCTGCATCACAGATTGGAATTGGAATCTTGCCTACACCTGGGAAAAAAGTGCTGCTTGACAGAGCTCTGTGGTATGGTTTCAGAATATTGAGCTTGAAGGTCTTGTTTTCAGATTAGGTGGTGGGGCATAATTTGCTTAGGGTGTTAGATTTATTTATTAACTTCTTCATTTAGTACTGAAACTCATGCCAACTATCAAACTAAAGGGATGAAATGCCCAACCTTGTCAATTGTATAGTCATCTGCTCCTACCTCTCCAAACACCGCCTTGGACTCAGTTCCCCTGTTCGAACCTTCCCATCCCTCCATTGTGGTACATGTTATTACCTTTCTGGCTTTGACTTTGGTTGCCCCTGAATCCAAACGGCTTGATTGTAATCATCTCTCAATAATCAGATCTAACACTTCTAGAGCATCTACCACATGCTAAACACTTTGCTAAGCACTTTTCCTGGATATTATTTAACCTTCATCTCAGCCTGTGAAGAGTGCTTCAGGGAACATTTACAAACAATGAATGACCCATGAGATTAAGAAACTTGCCCATTCCCTACACATGGCTCTTCTAAGCCCCCTCTATTTGAACCTATAGTTTGTACTAGAGTTGATAGGTGTATGTCCAAGAGACTTCAATGTTTGGCCAGTCCATGTACCAGTTGAGCACTGAATCTCAACAGATTTGCAACACCTACTCTCCAGTTCATTGGACTCACCCAAGACAACTAACAAGGAGATGATGATGGACAATGCTCATTCCAAGGGACAGAGAGAGTCTGCAACTGCAAGCAAGATAGTCCCATCCATCTGTCCCATGGGATTGAAGCCCCCTCTCAATTAGAGACAGAGTGGGCATCATCATCCCAGAATCCTCAGGAATGGGGAATGAATGATGGACTAGAGTAGACTTACTGTTATTCTACTATAGACTTGTGATTCTAACAATGGAAGAACTTTTATCATCATTTAAGTGGAGGCAATGGCCACTGGAGGTTCTGAGGGGAGGGAGAGGGAAAAATAGGTGTAATACGGGGGCATTTTTGGGACTTGGGAATTGTCCTGAATGATGTTGCAATGACAGATACAGGCCATTATATATCTTGTAATAACTTACAAAAATGTGCAGGAGAGAATGTAAACTTTAATGTAAACTATGTACCACACTAATGAAGGATGTTGTTAATGTGGGAAAATGTGGGAGGGCTAGGGAGTGGGGCATATGGGAATTTCCTATATTTTTTTATGTAACATTTATATAATCTAAGTATCTTTTTAAAAAATAAAAAAGTATATTAAAGAAAAAAAAAAAGGAACTTGCCCAAGGGTCCACACCTTGAAGGGGTAGAACTTGTATACAGTCTGAGACCAGACCACACTCTTCATCCCCAAATCCACACCCATCCAGCCAATGTGTCCCATCCTCTGCTTGGGAAATGCACTTTCCAGTTTGAAGAGCCCATGACTTCTACCTTGGATATTTTCCGACTCTCCTCCTTCCCCACTATCCAGGGCCATGCTCTTACCCATTTCACTAGGCCTGGGTAGGATGGGGTGAGGTAGGGGGAGAGTATTGGCCTCTCACGTAAAGTAATACTTCATATATATTTTCAGTCTGACACATCCAGGGAGTTTGCTAGGCTTTTAGGAGTGTAATGACTTATGTATGGGGGTATCCAGGTGTACATTTTATGTCAAGACAATCTGACTTTCATGGAAATATTTATTGAGTCACAATAAATTACCAGTCTCATAGTAGAGATGAATCAATATTCAAGTTATAACTCTGTTCTAAAATAATTTATTATCTAACAGGCAAAACAGACAAATAATTGTTACATAACATTCAGTATGATGTTTTAGCACAGGAGGATCATCGTGCTGTGATACTCAGCATCCCTTGCTAGATCCATCACTTCTTGGGGTCCCAAGCTTGATTTTTGAGCACTTTGGATCAAGATGGCAACTAACCTTGCCTCACACCTTACACACCCTTTCTCTCCACTAGTAAAGTACCTTCAAATCCAACTTTTCGGTTCAACTAAATCAAATGTTCTCCCTTATTCCTGTAGTTATGCCCCAGGGGCATTGCACTTAGGAAATCTTTAACAGGCACAAAAGTGCCTCAGCATCCTGTCTGAAAAACAATGAGTTAAAGTCATGAGGAGAATGTTATTGAGGCTGGTTGGCAGTAAAGGAAGGCAAGTGATTAGTCTGATCCTGAAGGAGATCTTGAAACCTCTGTTTGGGGTATTAGACCAGAAATTCATGGGTCACCAGGGATGGTTTGACTTTCAGGAACAGGGAGCCTGAGAGCAGTGGCAGTACTTTACTGGTGGGTATATTGCCCAAGTGTAGATCCAAGCAAACTAGCAGTCCTGGATTTCTATTTTAACTTGGGTTCTCCTGGACAGTTTAGCTAAAGATTATATATTAATGAGTAATGTATGACCAATAAAATATTTTTTTTATTGGTCCCAAGTGTAGATCCAAGCAAACTAGCAGTCCTGGATTTCTATTTTAACTTGGGTTCTCCTGGATAGTTTAGCTAAAGATTATATATTAATGAGTAATGTACAACCAATAAAATATTTCAGCTGCACATATAATTCCCAACCTGGTATTCTAATATACTTTCAAAAGTTTGCTACTTTGGTCAAATAAGGTGGAAAAAGAGAGGGAGAAGGAAGATGGCAGCTGAATTTTTAAGAAAACTTGATAAATAGGTTGTTGTTTTCTTTAATTGATGTAATGGATTCTGAGTTCCTTATTTTCATGGCAATTTTCACTCTTGAGACTTAAATCTCTTAGGTTAATAAACATATCATTACCAGCTTGTACAACCAGCTGCGGAGTACTAGCCAATAGTTTAAGACAAGTGCTAGCATATGACTGAATGTTTGATGATAGAATGAACTTCTTTTCCAAAGGTGACTGGTCACCTTCATGTTTGTGTGACCTCATCAGGCCATCTGCAAGGGATTTTCCCCCCTTCAAGGTATATTCTCTTTAACATTGTCTTGACTTTTTGTTCCCCAATACTTGCAATATCTTTTTTTTTTTTTCTGAGTTCCTTTTATTTTTATGTTAGATGGAAAGTATAGAGGTATATCATAGAGTTTTAAGTTAGGAATCTTCTTTGGTTAAATTTTTTTTTTCAAGAAAATGCAAGATACTATCCTACCTAGGGATATCTTCATTCCTAATTGATACAATTCCTATTTCCTCCTCTTCTGGAAAGAGTGTTATATTTTTTTACTAAAACTAACTGTATGATAAAAAGTCTCAGGCTTCTTTTTTTGTAGCCTTATGCCTTAACAGTGGAATACTTTAATCACAATGAGTTATTAAAATGTAGTGTGATATCTTTATAGGAATACAGGGTATATGACAGTGCTCTGACAGATATTCCACATATTTATAAGGTCAGTCATACTTTCTAATCAATCAATGAGTATTTTCTTAAGGAGTATACTATAGACATGGAGGCCCAACACAGCATAAAAATGTTGTCAGGATACAAGATAAAAATGACCGTTTAATGTAACAATAAAGAAATGTATCTGTGTAATTAATTGCAAAGTGAACTGCATAGATAATAGGATCAATCTTGGAAATGAAAATACATGAAGCATGTTCTCTTATTAAGCATTTGACCTACCCCAAAGTAGTTAATACTAAAATTCAAAGTAAGAATATTAGCTATATTGGGTCATGATGTGGCACAAATTTAGATTCAGATACTGTTGTATCTTTTTTAAGATTCAGTAACATAAATTCTTTAAAACTTTGGATTTCTAGCCAACATCAAAGATTTACTTAGTGACAATAAGCTAAAATCATTTCTGTGTGAGTACAAAGCACTAAAAAATCACATTTAAGAACAAAGTTAGAACAAATATATATAGGCCACTACTAATATGGCTACTACATTTATAGATAATTGTATTTTGGCCAAGGTTGGTGGTAAATTTCTTACTATCCTTAAATTTCTTGCTATGGCAAAACCATAGATAAATCAATTCCATTTCTCAGATACCTGTTGCACATCTACTGCTGAACAATTATGCTGCTTACCATTGGGATATAACAAAGTTCTGTTACACATGATATCGGTCTTCTTGAGTTTACGGTCTAGTGGCATCACCCTCTCCAGAAAGGTTGCATGTTAGAAAATGGATGTTGTCTATGACTGTTAGAATGGACATTTGGCTATCATTTTGACTCAGAGCATTTGGATGCTCTTCCTTCTTACAAATCTTGGTATCTCACCATTAAAAATATTCCTTTATCTTACCCAACTAAAAGAAGGGTAGTTAGGTTCCAAACAATTAATTTTTAGGTATATTTTTTAGCCAACAATCTGAGGGTAGAAATTCAAAGACAGTCTCTCATTCTGGTTCAACAACGGGTCCATGTGTTTCATAAACTGCCTTCTTCCATTATTCCTTATAACCTCCTTATGCCACTGCTGAAGAGTGTACTGACTACTCTAGATTTACCTAGATGCTCCAAGCCCTCTTGCATTCACAGGGCCAGTTGAAAATATATCTCCATTGTCAGCCCTCTGTAGTTCTTTTGCTCTTACTGTTCCAAGTGAATGGCAAGAAATACCCTTTATCCACCTGCATTCTGTCTAGCAGTAAAACACAAAATAACATGACCAGTTTAAACAGAGAGTTTAGTGGTCAATTTCTGTTGGCTTGCTCTTGGCTCTAGTCTCCCTCTCCCGAGGGCCCTTGAATTAGCATGAAGAGATGTGGGATAGAAACCAAATCTGGCTTTGCTACTCCTCCCATCCCCCCATTTTATACCCAAACTATATTTCCCACACCAGACTTGTGCACCATGATTCTTCAATCTTTTTAGGATCTTTCAATCCAATACAAGGTTTGGGGGAGGAGAGATTTTTATATGGTATCTAGTTTTAAAAAAGAAAAAAGTTTTCTACCATCCTATCATTTCTGACAAGGTTTCACTTTGTCAATTCTGGAGCTCAATCCATGCTAGCATTCATCTGAAAGATTCAAGTAACTATGAGTCTTGTTCTTCAAGGAATGAAGCTGGGTGATTGCCATGGGTCCTGAGGGGAGAGGGAGGGAGGAATAGAATAGATGGAACATGGGGCATTTTGGGGGGCATTGGAATTGTTTTACATGATCTTGCAGTGATGGATACAGGCCATGTTAAATTTTGTCAAAATTTATAAAAGTGTATTGTCCAAAATGTAAACCATAATGTAAATCATTGACCATGGTTAGTAGCAATGCTTCAATATTTGTATATCAATTGTAACAAATGTACCACCCACATGTACAATGTTATTAATAGAAGAAAGGGGAAAGGGGGGAGGATGTTGGGTATATGGGAATCCCCTATATTCTGTACATGATTTTTCTGTAGCCTAAAGCTTCTTTGAAGATAAAATGAAAAAAATAAGACACCAGGGGTATAAATGGAGGAATTGTCACTGTACATACAAGACAACAGATCTTACAGTGATGAAAGACATAATGCCAAAATTTATTTTATTTTATTTTTTATTATTTCAAATTCTTTTTATTTTTTTTTAATTTCATTTGTCATTTTTAAAACTGTCATTATTATTTCATTTTCTTATTAATTTTATTTGGTTATTTTGTTGGCTTCATTTGTGAAGAAGTTTTGGATCAACTGTGGCAGGGGAGGATCATTGGTGTGGTGTGTCAGTGATGGGGGATGCATGGGAGGAATTTTACCTGGGACATACCTATAAGGCATATGAAAGAGTTCAGGTGCTCATGGGACATTGTCAGAGTGGGTAGAGAGCCACACAATAACCAAAAGAATATCCAATTCCCATCCTAGGGAGTTCTGCCATATTCTTTAATGAGTCAGCAAGAATCCGCTGAGTACAGGGGCAGTGACTAGTGAAGAAGGATGGACCATTGACGGGCCCTTGATATTGATGACTGTACTTATGCACCTTTTCTTTTCAAATTGAAACTTAGCCTAGTATTATAGGTTGCCTAAGAGTTACCTCCTGAGAGCCTCCTGGTTGCTCAAATGTGGCCTCTCTCTAAGCCAAGCTCAGCATATAAGAACATTACCTTCCCCCTGGTGTGGGACATGACTCCTGGGAATGAGCCTCCCTGGCACCAAGGGATTACTACCAAGCACCAACTAGCAATGAAACTGGAAAAAGACCTTGACCAAAAGGGGGAAAGGGTTAATACAAATGAGTTTCTATGGCTAAGAGACTTCAAAGTGAGTCAGGAGGTCATCCCAGAGGTTATGCTTATGCACATCTCAGTAGGATCCCATTGACTGCCACAGTAAATATTGCCTCAAATAGTGGGGCTCCTGAGGGCTATAGATACATCCAGACATTATAGGCAGGGCTGACAGCTCAAGAGTTTGGTACCCTGTCAGTGGGCTCTACTTTGGAATTTATGCTCCCCAGTGTGACAGAGTTGGACTCAGTTGTGGTTTCCTTATACTTGTCTCTTCTGCCCCTTCTACTTGAACCTATAGTTAGTACTAAAGTTGATAGATTTATGTCCAAGAGACTTAAATCTTTGGACTTTCCACGTGCCAATCGGGCCCTGAATCTCAACAGAGTTGCAACACCTACTCTTCAGTTCATTGGACTTACTCAGGACAACTAACAAAGAAATGATGATGGACAATGACCATCCCAAGGAACAGAGAGAGTCTACAACTGCAAGCAAGATAGTCACATCCATCGGGCCCATGGGATCTAAGCCCGTCTCAATTAGAGATGGAGTGGGCATCACCATCCCAGAATCCTCAGGATTGGGGAATGAACGATGAACTAGAGTAGACTTAGTGTTATTCCACTATAGACTTACTGTTATTCTAGCAATGGAAGAACTTTTGTCATTGATATGGAGGCAGAGACCACGAGAGGTTCTGAGGAGAGGGAGAGGGGAAAACAGGTGTTATATGGGGGCATTTTTGGTACATTGGAATTGTCCTGAATGACGTTGCAATGACAGATACAGGCTATTATATATCTTGTCAAACTTACAAAATTGTGTGGGAGAGAGTTTAAACTATAGTGTAAACTATAATCCACACTTAGTGGCAGTGCTCCAAAATGTTTTCATCATTTGTAATGAATGTGTCACACTAATGAAAGATGTTGTTAATGTGGGAAAGTGTGGGAGGGGTAGGGAGTGGGACATATGGGAATCCCCTACATTTTTTATGCATCATTTATCTAGTCTACGTATCTTTAAAAAATAAAAAATAATAATGATAAAAAAGATTCAATGGATTCAGCTCTTAGGATTAGCAAATATTGAAGGAGAGTTATTAAGCACAGTATTGCCTTAAATCTATTTTTATCCAGGAATTTTAGTTTGGTAAGTAACCTTCATGCTAACGTTTAATTTGAAATTTCTAAGCCTATAGAAAAGTTGCAAGAATAGTAAAATAAATATCTATTTACCATTCACCAAGGTTTACCAGTTATTAACTTTTGAAACATTTCCACCACTTTCCCCCTTTTCTCTCCCCCCACACATACACTGCCTTTGTTTTGGATGAACTACTTGAGAGGGCTCATGACACTTCCCTCCTAAATATTGAAGCTGTATCACCTAAGAACAAGAATATTTTCCTATATAAACACCATACAATGATCGAACTCAGATAATTTAACATTAATACAATACTGTTTTTTAATATACAATCTATATACAACATTCTACTGATGATATTGAAACTTTCCATCACCTAAGAAAATTCTTTTATGCCCCTTTCTAATCAATACCTTTTCCTCCACACTGCCTAGAGGCAACCACTGTAAAATTTTTTAACTACATGGATTAGTTTTCCTTTTATTGAACTTCATATACATGGAATCGTACAGCATGTACTCTTTTGTGTTTAGTTTCTTTCTGTCTGGTCCAGGATTCCAGTGTGTCTGTAAATAAAGTTTTATTGGAACACAGTCATGCACATTTAATTGTGTTCTCTATGGCTGCCTTCAGACTATAACAGTAACATTGAGTAGTTGTGACAAGGACTGTTTGTGGCACTTTCATTGCTTTGTACTGTTCCTTGGTATACTACAAATCACAGTGACACAATTATAACTTAATAGCATTTTGAGTGCCATGCCTATTACCATGCCATAACATTTTCTTTATTTTTTTTATTACCAGTGTCAAAAAAGAAAAGAGAAAAAAGTAGATTTTGAATGTTGTGCTTTTAAGGCAGAGTAGAGTGTGGATTACTTTGTTAACATATTAGATGGCACATCCTTGTGTTTATTGTGCAGTGACACTACAGCTGTGCCGAAATAACACAATCTACATCAACATTAGCAGACTAAGCACTCATCACATTCCCACTCACAGAAAAGCAACCTTTGTAAATATTTGAAATTTAAAAATGGAATATTCGTCACAGCAGTATTTCTTCACACATACAAAAATTAAAATGGGGTTGCAACCAAAGTAAGTTTCTGAGGGGCTCATTTGTTAGCTAAGCAATGAAAGCCATTTACTAATGTTGAGTTAATTAAATTGAGTTTGATTGCAGCAGATGAAGAAATGTGTCCAGAGAAAATAAACTTAATTAAGACTAATAGTCTTTTAGTGAGAACAGTTGTTTGAGGAGTTGAGGACACTGAGAGCAACAGAATAAGTCCAATTCTGCATCCCTTCTGCTAAGTACAACTAAAAACTCTGGATATTATATATATAAAACAAACATAAATAGACTCTGAAAGGTGAAGAGAAGAGGGCAGACTGATTAGAGAGCTTATGACCCAAGGAATGACTTAGAGGTGGAGTTCTCTAAAGTTTCTAATTCATATATCCCATCCTGGGGACTAGAGAAGCAGGCAACCCAACAATGCCATGGGCACAAATGAAAAAGGACCCCAGGAAAAGCCTATTGTCTCTAGCCAAAGGGCCAGGAAAGGGGCATCCAAGCGAGACAAGAAACTTTTAGACAATAATTACTCCACCAAGCACCACAGAAAACACTGTGGTCCCACACTCATCTCCACCAAGAAAGATGGAGTGGAGAGCCTGGGTTTTCATATTCACCAGGCTGTAACAAGGCACCCCCAATTCCCCTAACATGGTTGTGTCAGATTTTGAGTGGGGAAATAGGAGTTTCATCCCTGCTGAATGGGAATAAGAAATCCCCTCCACCTGCAAGTGCCAGTGTGAACCATGGGCAGGCCAAAATTGGTTGGGGAGGAGGTGTCCTCTGTTCCTGTAAGCTATTATTCTGAGTTTGTTTAGCTTCAGATCATGTAACCTGAGCATGCACAGAAAATACTGACTCTTGTCCTTTAGACAACCTTTGAGACACCACTAACAGAGCCCTGGAACCAAGATGATGAGAACAGGGAGACATCAGAAGCAGATCAAATGCAAAAGGTCCTTCAATAAGGGAGATCCAGCTTAAAATCCACTCTCCCACCTATGGACAATTCTATAATTAACCAACTGGACTGTGTCAAGTCAAACCTCCCCACTTCTGTTTCCTACCTCTCACATCCCATTCCCATAATATCTCCCTTAGTGCTCAGATTGGGAATACAGATTTGAGTCTTGTCTCCTGTCTTCATTCTGGTTGATCTTGCATGAAAGCTTTCTTTTCTCAAATCCTGCTGTCATAGTATCAGCCTCTGTGCATGTCAGGCAGCAAGCCCTTGCACAGTAACTAGTGGAGAGGAGCCTGGAATTCCACCTCCACCCAGTGGAGTGGTGTCAGAGGAGGTATGGGAGGCAACTCAGATGTCCCACCACACAGAGGTAATGAATTGTCAGTAGAGAACATGTGGAGAGCCTGAATTTCTGCCCCCGCTCAGTAGTAAGAAGTATCCCCACCCCAGGGGGCAATGTTGGCTCAGTGGAGAAGTTAGACTTACAACCCCAGTTGTCAGCAATGAGGTGATATGCCCCATCCCCACCGGGGTGGTGTCAGAGCAGGTTTGCTAAAACACAAGATTTACATAAGATCCAGGCTCTCATAACATAATACTCAAAATATCCAGATTTCAATAGAAAATCACATGTTTTACCAAGAACCCAGAATGCAAAAAGACAATCATCAGATGCCAGCAATGAGATGACACAGAAGTTAGAATTATCTGACAAGGATATTAAAGCAACTATCATAAAACTGTTTCAGTGAGCTATTACAATCACACTTGAAACAAATGAAAAATAGAAAGTCTTAGCAAAGAAATAGAAGATATAAGGAAGAACCAAATGGAAGTTTTAGAACTGAAAATAATACAATAACCAAAATAAACTTGAAAGATCGTCTCATTGGAAAATAAACGGACAAATGAATAAGTTGGCGAACTTGAAGATTGAACAATAGAAATTACTCAATCTGAACAACAGAGAGAAAAGACTGAAAATAAATCCCAGTATGGGGCATGTGGGACTAACAAAAGAGTTGCAGAAGAAGGGGAGAAAGAGTGCCAGGTGAAAATGAGTTAAAAGAAATAATACTGCAAATTTCCCAAAATTGGTAGAAGACAAAGTTAAAGATTTAAGAAGCTGAGTGAATCACAAACAGAATAAACCCAAAGGAATCCATATTAAGACATATCCTGAAAACTAAAGATGAAAAAATCTTGAAGACAGCCAAAGAGAAACACTACTAAAAATTTGAATAACAGTGGACTTCTTATGAAAAACCATGGAAGCAAGAAGGAAGTGGCACAATATTTTTCAAGTCCTAAAAGAACTGTCAACCCAGAGTTCTATATTCCAAGGAAATATTTTCAGAAATGGAAGTGAAATGAAGACATTCTCAGATTGAAAGGAAAATTAAGAGAATTTGTTGCCTGCAGACCTGCCCTAACAGAATGATTAGAAATCTGGTAAACAGTAATGAAATGATAAAAGATGGAATCTTGCAACACCAGGAAGGAAGAAAGAATGGAATGGGTAAATAAAATAGAATTTCCTTCTCTTCTTGCATTTAAACAATTATGTGTAATGATTGAAAAAAATTATAAAGTTCTCTAAAGTGGCCCTCTATGTAGAGGAAAAATTTAAGACAATTACATTATAAATGTGGGAGGGTAAAGTGAAATAAAGGGAGGTAAGGTTTGTATACTTCATTTAAGTTGGCAAAATGTCTAGACCAGTAGGTTGTGATAAGTTGTGTATATATAAATATCATCTACAGCAAAGACTAAAATAGTTATAGAAAGAGATATACTCAAAAATACAATAGATAATTCAAAATGGAATTTTAAAAATGCTCAAGTAACTGAGACAGAGACAGAAAAAGGAAATAGTGAAAAAGAGAGAACAATGAAAAACTAAAAATAAAATGACCCTGATAAATACTAATATATCAGTAATTTTCTTAAGTGTAAATGTTCTGAAATACAATTAAAAGTTAGAGATTGGCAAAGTGGGTTAAAAAAACATCATCTAACTTTAGGCCATCTATAGGAAACTCATTTCAAATGTAATGATAAAGTTAAGTTGAAAATGAAAGGATGGGAAAAGATATACCATACAAACACTAATCAAAAAAAAAAAAGTGACTATATTAATATCAGATAAAATTGATATCTAGGCAAAGAAAAATACTAGAGAAAGAGGAGACCATAATGATTAAAAATGTCAGTCCACCAAGACTGTGCACCAACATATGCACCAACATGTGCACCAAAAAAACCAACCAACCAAACAAACAAAAAAATGGAGCTGCAAAATATGTGAAGCGAAATCTGATAGAAATGAAAGGAGAAATCAACAAATCCACAATGGTAGTTGGAGATATCAATACCCATATCTCAACAATTGATAGAATAACTAGACAAAAATATCATCAAAGATAGAAGAACTCAGCAAAACAATCAACCAAAGAAGATCTAATCAATATTTATAGAATAGTCCATCCAGCAACAGCAGAATACACATTTTCATACACCAGTGGATAAATACCAAGATAAATCATAGACTGGGCCATAAAACAAACCTCAATAAATTTAAAAGAATTGCGATCATGCAGTGTGTGTTCTTCCTGGAACATTGGAATCAAGAAAAGAAAGAGTATGGGAAAACCTTTAAAGGCTTAGAAAGTAAAATAACACCCTTCTAAATAATCCACGGGCCAAAAAGGAAGTCTTGAGGGAAAGTTATAAAACAACAATAACAAATACCATTGAATTTAATGAAAATGAAGCATGATTTTTCAAAAATTGTGGTACTCAGGGAAAGCAGTGCTGAGAGGGAGTTTAGAACACTAAATGCTTACATTAGAAGAGAAGAAAAGCCTCAAATCAATAATGTAAGCTCCAACCTCAAGAATCTAGAAAAGAAAAGAGCAAAGAAACCCCAAAGCAAACAGACCTTTCATATATCAAAAGGATAATAAAATAATACTATGAACAGCTCTATACACAAAAATTTGACAGCTTAGATGAACTGGACCAATTACTTGAAAAGTATAAGTTACTACACCTCACCCAATATGAAATAGATAATTTGAACAGCACAATATCTTTAAGGAAATTGAATTCATAACTCCCCCAAAAGAAATTTCCAGGTCTTGATGGTTTTACTCAAGGAATCTAACCTTTTAAAGAAGAATTAATATCAATTATAAGCTATGTCTTCTAAAAATAGAGGAAGATGAAATATTTCCTAGCTCCTTATGTGAAGCCAAATATTTCCCTGATACCAGAACAAGATAAAGGCAGTACAGAAAACTACAGACTGATCGCCCTCATGAATGTTGATGCAAATTTCTTAAAATATTAGCAAATGGAATTCCACAGTATATAAAATGAATTATATAGCATGACCAAGTCAGGTTTATTGCAGAATGTGAGGCTAGGATAAATATTTGAAAATCAATCAATCAATATTAACTTAATAAGGAAGAAAAACCAAGTGATCATATAAATTGATGCAAAAATATCACCCAACAATATTCAAAATTCATTTATGAAAACTAGCAATAGCAGGGACCTTTCCTCATCTTGATGAAGAACATCTACAGAAACCAATGAACATCATACTTAATAGTGAAAGAATGAATTTTTTTCCCCCAAAAGTTGAGAAAGGGACAAGTTTGTCTGTTTTTACCATTGCTCTTCAGCACAGTACTAGAAGCATATTGTAATCATGGATTGGAAAGTCCTGACAAATTGAAAATGTCAATTTTCCCCAAATTGATATATAGGTTTAACAAAATTCCTATTAAAATCTCAGAAATGTTTTAATGGAATGGATAAAATTATTCTAAAATGTATATGGCATAGCAAAGAAATAGAAGAGCAAAAGAATTCTGAAAAAGAAAAATAAATTGGAAGGAACCTGTG
>JAQZBX010023388.1:0-30876 GCA_029593785.1 Cabassous unicinctus | reverse complement strand
AGAGAGAGAAAAGAATGGGAAAAAATTGAGCAGGGGCTCAGAGAGTTGAATGACAACACAAAATGCAAAAACATACAAGTCATGGGAGTTCCAGAAGGAGAAGAGAAGGGAAAAGGGGCATGTAGCCGTTGGGCAGTTTGATGTAATTATGAATTCCAAAAATATATATTGGATCATGCTTGTAAACTGGTCTGCTAATCTGGGCGTGATTAAGATATGATTAGGGTGTTAACTGGGCCACATCAGTAGGGCATTGAGCCCCACCCCTTGGTGGGGTGGGAATCAAATATAAAAGGCAAGGCAAAGGACAGAGGGAGCAGTTCTGATGTTGGACTCTTGAGCTGGAGCTGGGGAGGCGAGCAGGCGGAGGAGCTTGGTCGTGAGGAAGGAGAGAAGGTCCCGGGATAGAGACAAGCCATTCACCTGAGAGTTTACAGCTGGCCTTGTGGAGAGAAGCAAAGCCTAGAGAGCCTCATAGTCTACAGCTGACCTTGTGGAGGAAACAAAGACGCTGAGCCGGGAGAAACACAGCCCCAGGAAGAGAGGAACCCAAGAAGCCTGAACCCTGGCAAACATCGGCAGCTGTCTTGCTCCAACACGTTGCAATGGACTTTGGTAAGAGAAGAAACCTAAGATTTATGGCCTGGTAACTGTGGACTTCTACCCCAAATAAATACCCTTTATAAAGAACAACCTATTTCTGCTGTTTTGCATCAGCACCCCTTTGGCTGAATAATACAGGGCAGAAAGAGTATTTGAGGAAATAATAGCTGAAAATTTCCCAACTCTCACGAAAGAAATGAACTTACATGTCCAAGAAGTGCACCATACCCCAATCAGAATAAATCCAAATAAACCTACGCCAAGACGCATACTACTCAGAATGTCAAATGTCAAAGATAAAGAGAAAATTCTCAGAGCAGCCAGAGAAAAGCAAATGATCATGTGCAAGGGATGTCCGGTAGGACTTAGCGCAAATTTCTCTTCAAAAACTATGGAGTGAGAAGACAGTGGTATGATACAATTAGTAATTGAAAGAGAAAAACTGCCAGCTGAGAATTCTTTATCCAGCAAAAAATGTCCTTCAAATATAAAGGTGAGTAGAAAATATTCACAAACAAACAGACACTAAGAAAGGTTGCAAAAAAGAATCTGCCATTGCAGGAAATATTAAAGGAAGCCTTAGAACCTGAAAGAAAAAGACAGGAGAGAGAGGTTTGGAGGAGAGTATAGAAGAAAGAATAGCAGAATGGATAACCAAAAGAGTGAAAAGACAGACAAAAACAAGATGACATATGAAAACCAAAGAATAAAATGGAGGAAGTAAATAGTGCATTTACAGTAATATCATTGAATGTGAATGGATTAAACTCCCCAATCAAAAGATACAGGCTGATAGAATGGATAAAAAAACATTACCCATCCATATGCTGCTTACAAGAAACTCACCTTAGACCCAGGGATACAAACCGGCTGAAAGTGAAAGATTGGAAAAAGATACTCCACATGAATAGTAAACAGGATACAGCAGGGGTAGCTATACTAATATCAGACAAAACAGACTTTAAATGCAAAAAACTTATAAGAGATACAGAAAGCCATTATATATTAATAAAAAGGATGATCCACCAGGAAGATATAACAGTCATAAATATCTATGCACCGAACCAGGGTGCCCTAAAATATATGAGACAAACTGGCAAAACAGAAGGGAGAAATAGATATTTCTACAGTAATCGTTGGAGACTTCAACACCCCACTCACATCATTAGATAGAACAACTAGACAGAAGATCAACAAGGAAACAGAGAACTTGAACAATATGATAAACAAGTTAGACCTAACAGACATATACAGAACACTGCATCCAAACTCAGCGGGTTATACATTCTTCTCAAGTGCCCATGGATCTTTCTCCAGGATAGATGACATGTTAGGTCACAATGCAGCTGTCAGTAAATATAAAAAGATTGAAATTTTACAAAGCATCTTCTCAGATCATAATGGAATGAAACTAGAAATCAATAATAGACAGGAAGTAAATTTGCAAATGTGTGGAGCCTGAACAACACACTCCTAAATAATCGGTAGGTCAAAGAAGATATTGCAAGTGAAATCAGTAAATATATTGAGACAAACGAAAATGAGAACACAACGTATCAAAACTTATGGGATACAGGGAAGGCAGTCTTGAGAGGGAAATTTACAGCCCTAAATAGCTATATTAAAAAACAAGAAAGAGCTAAACTCAAAGATTTAACTGAACAACTAGGGAAACTAGAAGAAGAACAGCAAACCAATCCCAAAGCAAGCAGAAAAAAAGAAATAATAAAGATTAGAGTAGAAATAAACGAAAATGAGAACAGGAAAACAATAGAGAAAATCAACAAAACCAAAATCTGGTTCGTTGAGAAGATCAATAAAATTGACAAACCCTTAGCTAACAAAGAAAAAAGAGAGAAGCTACAAATAAATACAATCAGAAATGAAAGGGGGGAAGTTAAAAATGACCCTACAGAAATAAAAAGAATCACAAGAGGATATTATAAGAAACTTATGTCAACAAACTAGACAACCTAGATGAAATGGACAAATTCTTAGAACTGCACAACCAACCTACACTGATGCTACAAGAAATACAAGAACTTAACAAACCAATCACATTTAAGGAGATTAAATCCGTCATCAAAAATCTCCCAGCAAAGAAAAGCCTAGGAACAGATGGCTTCACAGGTGAATTCTACCAAGCATTTAGAAAAATAATTAACACCAACCTGTTTAAACTCTTCCAAAAAACTGAAGAGAAGGGAAAATTACCCAACACATTTTATGAAGCCAATATCACCCTAATACCAAAGCCAGATAAAGATTCTACAAGAAAAGAAAATTACAGGCCAATCTCTCTAATGAACATGGATGCAAAAATTCTCAACAAAATACCTGCAAATCGAATCCAACAGCATATCAAAAGACTTATACATCACAACCAAGTGGGATTATTCCTGGTATGCAAGGCTGGTTCAACATAAGAAAATCAATTAATGTAATACACCACATTAACAAATTGAAGGAAAAAAACACATGATCATCTCAATCGAGGCAGAAAAGGCATTCGACAAAATCCAGTATCCTTTTTTGATAAAAACACTCCAAAAGATAAGAATAGAAGGAAAGTTCCTCAATATGATAAAAGGCATATATGAAAAACCCACAGCCAACATCATACTCAATGGGGAAAAGTTGAAAGCTTTCCCTCTAAGATCAGGAACAAGACAAGGATGCCCACTGTCACCATTGTTATTCAATATTGTACTAGAAGTTCTAGCTAGGGCAATTAGACAGGAAAAAAACGTTAAAGGCATCCAAATAGAAAAAGAGGAAGCAAAACTCTCACTGTTTGCAGATGACATGTTCCTGTACTTAGAAAATCCTGAAGTATCCACGACAAAACTACTTGAGCTAATAAATGAGTTCAGCAAAGTGGTAGGATGCAAGATCAACATGCAAAAATCAGTAATGTTTTTGTATACTAGTACTGAGCAACCTGAGGAGGAAATCAGGGGGAAAATTCCATTTTCAATAGCAACAAAAAAACTCAAATACCTAGGTGTTAATTTAACCAAAGAAGTACAGGACCTATATGCAGAAAACTACAAAACAATGCTAAAAGAAATTAAGAGACCTAAACAAATGGAAATACATTCCATGTTCATGGCTTGGAAAAATAAATATCGTGAATATGTCAATCTTACCCAAACTGATTTATAGATTCAATGCAATACCAATCAAAATCTCAACAGCTTACTTTACAGAATTAGAGAAGACAATTACCAATTTCATTGGGAAGGGTAAGTGCACCCGAATAGCCAAAAGCATTCTAAAAAAGAAGAGCAACGTGGGAGGAATTTCACTGCCTGACCTTGAAACATATTACAGTGCTACAGTGGTCAAAACAGCATGGTTCTGCCATAAAGATAGACAATCAATCAGTGGAATAGAATTGAGAACCCAGAAATAAACCCTCACCTATACAGTCAACTGGTTTTTGACAAACGTACTAAGTCCGTGTTAACGGGACAAAACAGTCTCTTCAACAAATTGTGTTGAGAGAACTGGATATCTATAACCAAAAGAATGAAAGAGGACCCCTATCTCACTCAAAATGGATCAAAGATCTAAATATAAAAGCCAGGACCATAAAACTACTAGAAGAAAATGTAGGGAAACATCTTCAAGACCTTGTAGGAGGTGGTGGTTTCTTGGACCTTACACCCAAAGCATGTGCAACAAAAGAAAAATTAGATAAATGGGACCTCCTCAAAATTAAACATTTGCGCACATCACAGGACTTTGTCAAAAGGGTGAAAAGGCAGCCAACTCAATGGGAAAAAAATATTTGGTAATCACATATCCAATAAGAGTTTAATATCCAGGATATATAAAGAGATGTTACAACTTAACAGTGAAAAGACAAATGACCCAATTAAAAAATGGGCAAAAGACTTGAATAGACATTTATCCAAAGGGGAAAAAAAAAAAAAAACATGGCAAAAAAGCACAGGAAGAAATGCTCAACATCACTAATGATTAGGGAAATGCAAATCAAAACTACAATGAGATAGCATTTCACACCTATCAGAATGGCCACTATTAACAAGACAGAGAACTACAAGTGTTGGAGAGGATGTGGAGAGTTAGGAGCACTTATTCACTGTTGGTGGCAATGCAATGGTACAGCCACTGTGGAGGACTGTTTGGCAGTTTCTAAAGAAGTTGAATATAGACTTGCCACATGACCCTGCAATACCACTACGGGGTATATACCCAGAAGAACTGAGAGCAGTGACATGAGCAGACATCTGCACATCGATGTTCATAGCAACATTATTCATGATTGCCAAAAGATGGAAACAACCTAGGTGTCCATCAACAGACGAACAGATAAGCAAACTGTGGTCTATTCATATGATGGAATATTATGTAGCTGTAAGAAGAAATGAAGTCATAAAACATATGACAGCATGGATGAACCTGGAGACATTATAATGAGCGAAGTAAGCCAGACACAAAAGGACAAATACTGTGTGATTGCATTACTATGAACCAAATATATTGTGTAACATATTGTTTGATTCAAAAAAAATTTTATATGTATCCAGTACATTTAATTGAGATATATATGTATTTATGCATCTGTGTTTACTTTTTGGTTTTTAATTGTTTATATATTCAATTATTAAATGTACAAAATAAAGTTGAAAAAAAAATTAGGCTTAGAAAATCCCAGTAGAGACTCCCATGTGTCTTCATTCACAAGAGCATGTAGTTACTCCTTAACATAATGTGCATACATGGATCTTCAGATATCATTTATGCCAACCTGGCTTCTTCTAATAGTCTTGATGCATGAAAAGCATCAAGTATTTCATGCTTTTCAAATACCTGATAATGTGGTCTCTAGGAGCATGACTATAGGCAAAGATGTTACTTTTCCAAACCTCAGTTATCTAATGTATTACATAGAGATAATAACAATGTCAACCTCATAGAATTGTATTAAGCAGTCACAGTGTCTGGCACTAAAAAGTCTCAAAACATAGACATATTAATAGTAGATCTTCAAAATAAACTTATGTGTATTATTGTCTTTATATTTGTTTTCAATACTCAAAGTTTTGGGGAAAATTATAGAAAGGCAACAGGATTCTGTAGGTAGAAATTTTGCCTCCCACAGCTCCTGAGCCATTTCCTCCAGTCTGACCTCCCTTATTAACTCTATGAAAACAAGGGTCCTGGGAACTCCAGGAATCAGTTTTGGTGGTCAACTTGAGGAAAAGAATATAAAATGACAAATGCAAATTTATGTACAAATATGTATATTTATTTATAATGAGAAAATGAATCACAAAAATTACCTATGAAAAGCTAAAACTACCTCATTACCAGAAAATCTGGAACTATAACATTTTTATTAATTAGCTGCCTGGCACATTTCCATAAAATATTTTTGTGGTTTTTTTTACCTGCATTTTCTTTGATTCTTTCTTATATGTCAACCATTTTGTAATTTTATTTTCTCTAGAAAGACTAGAATCATTTAGTCGTTGCTCCTAAGTTAGCTCCAAGTTAGCTCCTCTAACTTGGTCAGTTGATTTTTTCCCCAAGGTTTAATAGTGATATGCATAAAACATGCAATTTCATACAGATTTGCCCTCTATTTGCAGTACTACTGCAGAAGTGTACCTTACAAACAGAAATTCTGATCAATTCTATTTCACAGTTTCCATAAAACTGTAAAATATTATTTATAATTTTATATGTTGCATTACATTCCTGTGAAAAATAAGAGATCAAGCATGCCTGAGGTTAGGCAGCTGGCACATTGCTGAGCTGGGATTCCATCCCAGACATCTGGCGTCCATTTTAGCTCACACTCTTAGGTGCCACCCTGCACTGCATCGTGTTCTGTGCCTTCCAACTTCGTATCTGCCACTCCTATATCTTGATCAACTGTGAAGAGGGAAAGGAAAAGGAGGAATGGCAAACTAGCATTTATGAAACATTTGCTGCCTGGTGGAGTCCCCTGGTTGGCACTTTCCTTATCTTGTTTATTCCTTAGAGGAACTCTGAGAGGTCAATATCATTTTAGCCAAGGAGGAAACTAAGATTGAGAGGTTCAAGTTTACAGCATTAAAAAAGAGGCAACTCTGTGGTCCAAAGTCCATGATCTTTCTACTGTACCAATCTGCTTCCCTAAAGATGTGTGAGGGAGGTGTGGCACGTCTGAGACGAAGACTGTAAGATTAGACTTCAAACTCATTTATTTCATTTATTTAACAAATACTTTCGTAAGTTCCCTGTCCTTTCCCAGGCTGTGGGATGATTGATGAAAACACTGTTCAAATTTGCTGCACCTAACATTTCTTGATGAGGGTTAATCTCACGCATGTCCACAGTAGCTAATGGGCACTTGATACACCCATGTTAGTGAGGCAGGGAAAGCAAGCATTGTCAATACACAGTTGCATATTTTAGTATTTACAGCATCTGTGCATTTTGGGTTCATTCCTACAAAGTTTTCTTATTTTTGTCACAACCAAAAAATCATTTCCAAATCCTCCAAAATCACTTGACCATGCAGTAACTCTAACAACACTAGGGTAGTATTCAACACGTTTAGCCATAATACTAATAAAACCAAGTATCTCCAGTGTGGGAGGAGGTGTGTGTGGGGGGCGAGGGCGGTACGGAGGCTCTGAGCGCGCTGCCCGAGAAAACCGAGGCGTGGACACCGTTTTGGCGCCGAATGCCGCAACCAATCAGGAGCGGACGCCTTTGCAGCTACCGCAGCCAATCAGCTGCCGACATCTGTAGCAATCTCTCCTTGCTGTGTGCTTCAAGATGGCCACCGCAGCTCGGCACCGCCCCCTTTCTAGCATATACCTTATATGGACATAAACCCATCCCAACCAATCATAATCTGCTCAGTAGGCCTTACCCTTCCCCCGTTTCACTCCACCCCTCCCGCTCTTTATAAATATCAGAGCCCGCCTAATAAAGTTGGACTTGGAAGCCCAGCCTAGTCTCCGGAGCGTGTGGTAGTCTCCGTAATCGTTACTCATCGTCTGCTGGTAACCGGGAAGTGTCCGTCTCCCCACTCTCGTCTGCGGCTCGAGACGCAGACCCCGTCCTTTGGCTCGCTGTGCTCGGGGACGCCTGAGCCCGGTGAGCCGCAACCCCCCTCCCTTCGTCCCCCGACCGCCCGATCGCCAAGGGAACCGCCCCGGGGGTGGCGATCGGTGGCAGCGGCAGGCAGCGGTGGTCAGCGGTGGTCGGCGATCAGCAGCGGAGCCTGCGCGGAGTCACGCCGACACTCCAGGTGATAACTTTTTTGCTTTTAGAAGGGGGCAGGGTTGGTTTTTGGTATATATAGCATGGTGGTGGAAGGGATTGCACTCTTGACTTACAATTTGCAAGGTGAGGAATTCATCACTCCTACAGACGTCAACCTTGTAAATACTGTTTGTGAGAGAATCACCATGGATAACTTCTGGGGAGACATCACCAGCTGCCCAGCCCAAGTGAGGGGAGAAGAAGCATCCTCAGGGGACTACCATGGTCACTGCTTGTGCGCAGGAGCCCCTCAACCACAAGGCTTCAGCCTGCCTAGCTCAGGCTTATCCTACCACTGTTGTCGCTGGCCAGGCCAAGGGAAGAGAGTTGCAAGATCTCCTGCAATTTCTTATCTTCTATCATTGTGCCTGTGGTCTAAGCACCTTTGATGCAATTTCTCATCTTCAAATGCAGGCATGCTCAGACTCAGGTTTCTTGGAGTTTCAATTCACAGATGAGATGGCATCCTCTGGGAGTTTCAATTCACAGCAGACTCAGTGGGGAACAGTTCTGGGCTGAACACGCAAAGTAAGATCAAAGGTCATGTGGATTCAAAAGTCAATAAGAAAATGTAAGAACAACTAGAATCAATTGACCTGCATGTGTGAGTGTTCTTTTCAATTAAGGTAAGCATACACTCGCTGTCGTTTTGATAACTTACTTAAGGAAATTTAGGGTAATTAGCTACTACAACATTAATCAAAATCTACAAATGATACCATGATCACTATACTAATGTATTTATTACTTTTTAAGATAAACTTTATGCATGTGTGAATTGCTCACTATATAATTTATTTCATATTTTAAGCTTCATTAATTAAAATATATTTATTATTTCTCAGGCTTCCATTTATGATCTGTTTGGAATTACTAATTATCCACTTAAGAAACTATAAGATCATTTTGGTTTTATCCTTTAATTTTTACTGAATATTCAAAAAGTATTTCTTTCTCATCATTGGGGAAACTGAACAAAGATTTTTCATTGTATCCAAATGGACCTGAGCAAAAAGATGAGAAAATATTTCTCAGGGAAATTAATTTTACCCTAATTTTCTTTTTCTTAAGGACAGTTTTGCTATTTCATGGGGAGAATATTTCGTTTGTTTTTAGGTGAACTTTTTTTTTCTGCAGGCCTATCTAATAGTGTGATTGCCATGTACTTAAAACAAGCATCCCAAATAAAGATAACAGCAGATTCCCGCTTTGCTTATCACACATACTCCAGCATGAGGCATGAGGCGGTTATACAATCAGATATAAACTCCAAGCATGGAAAAAACGCTCCTTTTGCTGGTAGAGCACTTGTGTTAAACAAAACACAACCTATGCTTTAAAAAAAGGAAAGAGAAAGCGAGAGAGAGACAGAGATTGGCAGAGAGAGGAAGAGATTGGAAGAAAGAGATCAGGACAGATGGAAAAGAGCCTGCATTAGCATTTTCCCTATATTCGTTAACAGAAATCCCTTATGACCAGCCACTAATGCCTGGTAGTTCTGTTTCTTAATCCGTGGAAAAACAAGTAGGATTTAATTGAGCCGACACTCTTAATAGGGTGCTGACTTTATTGAGCTGCAATATGATAAATTTAGGCCTCCCCAGGTAAAAATCCCTTGGTTGATCAGGGGAAATAGGCCAGGAGGGGTCTGGGGAGCAAGAGTGGCCATTTCCCAAGAGCTCTGATCCTGCATCCCAGGGACCTGACCCACTGTGGGGTCAGGGCAGAGGCCAGAGGCCTGGGCAAAGTTGGGTCACTCCGGCTGCTTCATCCACCAGTACTGTAGGCACCACTAGCAAAAGAGGTGAAAGGCTAATCCCCAAGAGCTCTGAGGCAAAACCAAGGTGTTGTAGCGCCCCTTTAGCTTTATCCTTTTGGATTTCTTTATGCCTGTAAGTAGCCATCCAGCAAGTCAGAGTCACTCTGCACATTGTGGTGCTCCAATGATTTGAATACCCACGGGCTTCACATTTTAACAGCTCTAAAATTGGGCCATATCTTATGATTGATCACTGTTGGCAGCAGGCAACTGCAGTGACGTAGTTATTGCCTGAGCATGCATAAATTTTATTATACTCCTACACTCCTTTTCATGTGTGCCTAAGAGTGATATATGATAAAAATATCTACACTAAGTCTAAATAAGCCAAAAAAGATCTCTTTAAATTAGTATAAGAATTGTGCCTGGTTTAATTGGCAGCATTTTTTTCCTTTCTTGATGGAATAGCAAATAATTAAAAATAATGACATTCTAGATTTGATGAAATCATCATAAATAAGAGTAAAGCTTAATTCCTTTTTCCATTCTTAGAATTTAAAAAGCATAGAAATTCTAATTTTTCTTCCCAAACCCAGAGATGCTTTTGTGCATTCTTGATCACAAAGTCCTCTGATCTGGGTCTTCGTGGGCAAAAATTAGGGAACCCTGTAGACATTCCGACAACATGAGGTTACCCTATAGTTTAGTTCACTGTCAGATTGGATTCCTCTATGGCATACTTGAGTCTGGAAAAACAATGTTTAAACTCATGTGTACTGTTGGTATTATTTTACATATGTCAGATATTTCAGGTTCCTCAATGCTTTCACATAGATTATTTCATTTCAAATCTCAGAGGGGGTGAAATATCTACTTCCTGATTCTCTTGCGTTAGCACCTGAAGTTCTCTCTTTCATTCCAGAAACATTTACAGTTATCCCTTCCATGTTGTGGGGCTTAGGTGCATGGTGCCCCCACAATTTGGAAAATCCATGTAAAAATTTTTGCCCCTCCCTTTGTACCAGAGAAGAAGTCTGAATTTTTTTCTTTTTCATTTATGGGGTGTTTGTAGCATCTTATTGTAAAATTTGGGTTATTTGGTCATAGGCTCTATGTAAGTCAATATTAAGTAAAAATATTGTGTGAAAAAGAAATTTAAAAATGCAAAATAAATAAACATTATTTTAAAAAATGAAACAAATTTGAGGAGAATAATACTGAACATACTCCATGTATAATAAAAGACAAAAAAAAAACTGTGTAGAACTGCAGTTCTTTCTATACAAATTTAATTTTAAGAAAAAAAAATGGTGTAGCTATTCATTTACATTATCAAACACTAAAACCCACACCATACAGATAATATAATACATAACAGTGCATACATTTTATGCGTTTGAGTTACTAAACTTTTAAGATATCTCTACGTTTTCAGCCGTTGTCGTCTGCTGACTTTTGCTTTCTTTTCACAAACTTTAACTTTTAACTTATTTTAACTTTAAAAAAGAAATTGTGCATATGATATTAAAAGATAAAATATGCTGATATTATACAATACTAAACATATATTTTATACATTTCTGAGTTTCGAAACTTTTTCTGTGTCGTCTGCTCACGTTAGCATGTCATCTGCAGGTTCCGCAAAACTCCCAGGAAATTCCGATTTAATTTCTTATGCCAACCCCCGACATACGGACCGCGATGGGGAAAGTGGCAATGTGGAAGGGAAAACATGGAAGTCTTGCTGTGTGTGGGCCCTCCTGCAGCCCCACCGTAATGAAGGTACTGACGCTTGGGGTGGGGACCAGAGCAGAGCAACGTGTCAGGGCCAGTGGGGGCATTGTGAGGGGCTCAGCCACTGTGCTTTGGGATAAGGAGACTATCGCAGCTGGATCTTGAAACTGGATTGGCATTTACCAGCCCACGCTTCCTAGTTGGCCTGACTCACTGTTTCCTTAGTGCTGCCTTTACTTGTCATCACAGTCCCAGTTCTAGCCCTGGGCCTGACCCTGGGAGACTTACCTAACTGAATTCCTACTATCTTCTGTAAAGAGTGCTGTATGGCAGGGGATTTCAACCCTCATGGTGCGATCATCTATTGTGGTCTTTAAAGATAGCTGTGCCTGCCCCTCACCAAGGGAGTCCATTGGTATCGAGGGGGTCCAGTTACCAATATTTTTTAAAGGCCCCTAGATGCTTCTAAGGTGCAGCCAAAGTTGCAAATCTCTGCCTTAAGATAGAGTTTAGTGACTCAGGGCAAGAATGGTGGAAGAAGCCAGACACACAGACTATGTGACCGGAATGAGTTACCTAAACTCAGTTAACTGAGTTCAGTTATTTAAACTCAGTTTCCTTAGCTGTGAAATAAAGAATATAGTTGCATAACAGTTGTTGTGAGGATTAAATGGATTTCAGAAGATGCTTAGAAAAAGTGTCTCTGTAATGTCAAAGAATTAAAAAATACTATGTTTCTTTTTTATGAATATTAGCCATTGATTTAGGGATAGAAGATTTTTTCTTGTTTAGTAACAGCAATAAAAATAACATTAAAGGTAATCTAAGGTAAAGAAGTTTGGCCTTGGTGACAGTTGCTTACTGAAGGCAAGCCTTTTTCAGAACTACTACCTATCACTACCAACCTACCGCTATGGCTGAATGACTCATGGAAGCCTCTGAAATGTCACTTGGGGCCTCACTTAGCCCATTTACTAAGTAGAAATGGCTTTCTCAAGTCTTCAAAAACAAGAATCAAATTATTCTTTAACTTTCTGAGTTCCACAAAAGTCTCATTGTCTCTGAAAGTAGTGAAAGAATATTAATGAAAAAGGAATTAATTTTTTCCTGAGCCAACTCTGAGTGTGGGTTGGGGAATTCAAAATTCCCCATTCAAAATTCAGACATTTTACAAGTCTACTGGGCGGTCTCCTCTCACCTCTGGACATGTGCAAGTACTCACATTCAGCCAGGGGAGGGTACATAGCTAGGACCCTCTCTGGTGTCTCCTGAGCATGTGTAGCTTTATACATGTGCACAGCTGTCCAGATTTTGAGGGATGTATGGGAGTTTATCAATGTGCAGTACGGCTCTCTCATTCCAGAATTATCTATGAAATTTCTGGCTAGTCTGATTCTCTATTGCTTGCCCAACTAGGATCTCAACCTCATACTAGCTGTCACATTGGTCATCCCTGCTTATTTGCTACTGTGACCTACAATGCCCAGGGACATAGGGCTTTTCAGGAGCTTCACTCCAATTCAAGCCAACCCTCTCCAGCAGTAAAGCTGCTGTTTCTCACAGCTTACCCTGTAGAACTACCAATGGAGGTGGAAGAGTTGGGAATGGGATGAGAGCAGCCCCAGGCTAAGATCCCATTCTCCCGTTGTTCTTATCTGATATTCATTCCTTTGTCTTGAGTAAATATTTCTAAAATTGCCGTGTGCCTTTGGTTAATTTCCAGAGGGCTAAAATGGTTGCTTTTGAGAAGAGGAATTGTCAAGCTCCCCACTCTGCCATTCGTTAAGTACCACTTTCTCTGTTCATGTTTTCCATCTTTTTTTCTCTGTTCTATGGATTGAATAATTTCTACTGATCTATATTATATCTCACTGATCTTTCTTCTGACATATCGAAAGACTGGTGATCACAGACACCAGTAAATTTTTCATTTCAGTTTTATAATTTTCAAGTCTAGAATTACCATTTGGGTCTTTTTTTGTTGTTGTTTTTCTTTCTCTATGGAGATTCCTCATGTTGAATCATTGTCATCCTATTTTCCTTTCATTTTTTTCAATATAATTTCCTTTAATTCTCTGGACATATTTATAAACACTGATTTGACAGTCTTCTTTATAGCCAGTTTTTATTGAGTGCATTTTTCCCCTGTGCATGTATTGCACATTCATGTTTCTTTGCATGTTTTGTAGCTTTTGGTTGAAAAATTAGACATTCTAGATAATATATTGTAGAAACCAGATTTTTTTAAAAATTTTTCAGAGGATTGTGGGTTTGTTTTTAATAATGTGTCTGAACTTAAACTGAAGAAAATCTCCCAGGTAGTATGCTAATAGTATTTTTATTCTTATTTTTATCTTTAGCCCAGGCCTTAGGGGTTACCCTGGGTCTATATTGTTCAGTGGCCAGTTAATTACTTGGGAAAAGTTTGTGCTCATGCATCTCAAGCCTTTGCTATTTCCACCCTCTACCTATGGATCTGTGTCTGGGCTGGGGAAAGCACTGAAGGTCACAGCCAAATAGCTGCTCTCCCTTAGTTTTTTGTTTGCTAGGCTCACTCAGGTTTCTGCTAAACATGTAGAGGTGGGGAGCTATAGAGGTGGGGAGAGCTTAACTAAGTTGTTTTATGATGCACTCATGTCCAAGGTTTTCTCGTTAAATTTCTGGCTGATATGATACTCACCCCAAGCAGGAACACAATTTCAGGTAGCAAAGGTGTGGGTTTCCGCTTTTCTTACCAACTCTGTGGTGAGATGAGAAAAGGTATGTATTTATAATTAAGCCTTCCGGAATCTCCATTTTGAGGGCATACACTTTAGTAGATTCTATTATATTGAGGTGCTCTGCTTTGTAAATCCAGTATGCCCCATAAACATATGTAAGAACATTGGAGGTTGGTGGATTTATGAACACAAAGAAGCATTCATGTTCCAGGAGCCAAGATTTCCTAGATAAATTCTATATTTTGGTAGCAGAGCTGTATTAAAAGAGAGTTTCTAGTAAGTGCTAAGAAGTGCCTTCTATTACAGGATAATCATTGTAAGAAAACACAAGAAAAGTACTTCTCAAATTTATCCTAAATTCTTGATGAACTTAAGTTTATATGATGCTTTTGCATTACCTAGTGTTTACAAAACAGCTGTCTTCCACACATTTGCACCTGAATGATGAAAGCATGCTGAAATGTGTAGGCAGACAAAGGCACATTTTGTCTTCCTTTCAAGAGCAGTGGTTAGGAAATTAAATCATGAGAACTCTCCATATTTGTGAGAGTACAATCTTTATGTAAAGGAGAATCAAGAATTGCTCATTATTGTTTTGAAAATATGGTGTATCTATGTTGCTTCACATTTTAAGTATCGGATTTTTGTGGGGAACTAAGATGACAAGATTCTCAGCCTTCCAAATGTAATAATTTTTTAAGCAAAACAAACCTTTACCAAAAAAAAAAAGATCAAATCTTTTCAAGGTATTGAGAAAAGTAAGCAGTCACCTTTTATACAGAACTTGGAGATATTTTGATAAAAGTACCCCACCCCCAGTAAAAAAAGTATGCCATAACAATTGGATATGTATATTCATTAATTTAAAATTCAGAATACTGAAAGTCCTACAAGACACAAGAATGCCTACTAAGATTCTTTGCTTGAGAACCGACTACCTTACCCTACACCCCCAATCTCATCTAGCTCCATTGATTTAAGAAAATAAAAGATAACCTTCTGATTCAGTCACCCAATAATATCATCCCTGTCTTGAACAGAATTCTTTTCCTGCAAAACATTCATTAATGACCTCATTTCTGGATTGGTTAGTGACAGACGTCATTTACTCCAAGGTTTGCTATAACTCTATCAACTGAAGGACTATGTAGCAAAGCAGACATCTGTTGCCATAGTTCATTGAGTACTCTCTCTCTCTGTGAGCAGCCACTTATACACAGATGCAAAGGAAGGAAGAGGGAAAACCTCAAAGAGAAATATCAATCAAATGCTTTGTCACTCCCCCTGCATTTCATTCCTCATTAGGTTTTACCTAAGAACCAAAACAAAAACAAAAATTAATAAACAGGCAAACAAAAGCCCTTCCCTGCCATATCATTCACACCACCGTCTCACTGCAGTTCCCTGCTGTTTGGATGCAAAGGCAAGATCACCCCTTTCCTGGCTGGAGACCTTCAAAAGCAGCCCTTTGAATCTAGCTCTCCTTTTATCTATCTGCTTAAACCTCTTATTAGGAGAGGAAAATAAGAAGTGATGTTTCCTCCAGTAAGTGTTCAATCTCCTGCTGTTCTCCTACACCAGCCAAACTCTTAAATGGCCATTCAAAGAATTTTTCTCCATTGATAGCCACATTCCCAGTAGCCTTCTAATTGAAAACTGCAGGGAGGTTCAACAATGCTGCTCTTTGAAATGTCTGTGCCACTTCCAATGGGTTTATCACTCTCAAGGGTAGAAGTTCTCACTGGGAGGTATGTTTCACTAACCCTCATTTAACAAACAGAAAATAAGAAGCCCAGAGTCAAGAAAATATAAAGGGTACTCAACTGAAAATCATCTATCAGCTCAGTTAATCTCTGGTTCTCCACTGAAGACTAATTTTCTCTTTGAACCTGGAGGAACCAGAAGCCTTTCTTGGAACAAACAGAAGAAAAAAACAAAAAGAAACTTTTAAAAGGATTGTGTGAGGGAGAAAGAGCTAAAAGGCGCCACAACAGTTGCCTAGAGATGGCTCTGTCCAAAGTATTGGTTTCTTCCCATCCAACAAAGGTTTCCTTGTGGGGATTGGGATAGACAGACATAAATTCAGGTCCAGCTTAGCCAATTACCAGCTGTATTTCTTGGTTAAGTTCCTTACCTTTTCTGAACCTCATTTTATTATTCGACAAATAAGGATGTTAGAAGTGTCATTTCTCTTTGTCTTCCCAGCAGATGGCATGATGTCTGAAATTTTTTGCCCATAATGTTTTTGGAAAGAAGAATGGGGGAGGGAGGAGCCCATGCCTTCTGATTCTACCTAATAAACTCCCAATATATGTTGGTAACCTCTTGGTAAAGGTCTGCCATACATTTCCAACCATGGAGATTTTTCTGCAAAATCTGTACTAAGTCAAGTGGAGAGTGTTTTGATTGTCTGGTTTTAAAAAGAAGATGAGTTGAATTTTCATTTTAACCAGTTTATTATGTTGTTTTCCCTTTAGTAATATTTTTGGCCGAATACTTTTTTGGTTCAATAAAAAATAAAAAGCATTTGAATTCAATTTGAAGTTCAGCAAAATAGGCTATTTCTTTCAATTCAGAGTCCAGTCCTAATCAGGGCCACTTGAACTTGGACAGAAGACAGTCAATGTAACTCAAACCAGACCATGGGTATTTGATGGGTTTATTCTGCAACACAGACACATATTTGAGCTAAAAACAGTCTTGGTTACATCCCTGATTTTCTACAAATTTCAAGGATGTTTTATACTTTGTCTCTGCAATAGTAAAATCAGCCCTGACATTAAACACATTGTAATGAAAAGACACAGGTAAGCCCAACTGCAAAGTTGACAGTAAAGAATATTTCTCCAAAGGTCATGCTGCAGCTTTGGAAGATCATAACGATCTCCTTCTTTGAGTGACTACTGATGTCTCAAAAAAAAAAAGATATCCCCAGTCTTGCTTTGTAGCATCCACATCCCGAACAAAGATTACTCATGACAGCAAACAGCTCAGAGCTGCTCCCCACTTCCCATAGCCCTTGCTAAGAATCATTCAGCACAACCACAAGCCTTATAAGAAATTCCCCCTGCTCTTTTTTACCAAGAGACACTTCATGGTTCATCTAGCATGTCCTCTCTTATTGCAACAAGTCAATAAACCTACTTTGTTGGACTTCATTTTTGTCCTTGGTCTGTAGTTGTTGGAAATTACCAACCCTCTTGCAGCAAAATGATGTTTTTAACCCTCAAGGACCAGCAGGACCAGATAGAGAAGTTTTTTTCTTTTCCCAAAGTAAGGATAAACCTGAAGTCTATAAAGAGTTCATCTTCTGGCCTGGTTCAGCATCAATCAACCCAACAGAATTGGTGGTATAGCTGGGGCAGAGAAAGAGACTCTTCTGTCTATGACTGTGCAGACTCCAGCCACTATTTTCAAATCTGTCTCTGAAAACAATTACGTTTTCTTGAGGTCTTTAAACACTAATAGCTCCTTCTTCTCTGAACCCATGTACAACTGCCTATGGGTACCTCAAAGTCTGACATTTGATACCCACCCTCTATTCAGTCAAGGCAGGGCCTTACTAATCATTCAAGGTCTTGCTAAAATGACCACTCTTCAGAGACACCATCCCTGACAACTCTAAATTAAGTAGCGTCCTAGACAATCTCTATCGCAACATCTCATTTTATTTTCTTCTTAGCATTTATCACATAAGGAACATTTATCCTTTAGCACTAATATTATCGTTTACTTGAACTCTTAGCTCTGCTCATTTACTTGGTTATCAGTTTAGTCTCCTGGCTGCTAAAACAAGCACCATACAATAGGTTGGCTTAAACAATGGGAATTTATTGGCTCATGGTTTTAAAGCTAGGAGAAGTTTCAAAATCGAGGCATCAGCAAGGCAATGCTTTCTCGCCAAAGACTGTAGCATTCTGGGACTGGTTGCTGGCAATCCTTGGTCCCTGGCTTTTCTGTCAAATGGTAATGCACATGGTGTCTTCTCCTTTTTCTTCTGGGTCCTGTTAACTTTAGCTTCTGGCTGGTCCCGGGACTTCTCTCTCTTTGTCCAATTTCTTTTGCTTATAAGGACTTAAGCCATATTGGATTAAGGTCCACCCTCATTCAGTTTGGACACACCTTAACAATAAACATCTTCAAAGGTCCTGTTTACAAATGGGTTCACACCTACAGAACCAGAGGTAGGAACCTGAACCATATATTTTGTGGGATGGTTCAATCCCCAACAGTTATTACTTGTCTTCCTGACCCCACCAACCTCAAAAGCTAGTATTTAAGCTTTATGAAGGCAATGACATTGTCAATCTAGTTCACCTAATTTAAAAGAGGAGTCCAATACATATTTGTTAAATGAAAGTACTGACATATCTCTTCAACCAGGTTAAGCAATTCCAGTTTATTCATTACACTACTGTACAAAATAGGCCAGAGTTCTCAACGCCATTAGAATAATAAAGAAGCTGAAGAACATTTTAAGTGTTGGCCTGAGGTCACAAAGAGCCATCATTGTCAAATAGTCTATATTTAGTGACATTAAAATTTTGTATTGTTTACTGAGCCTCATGCATTCCAACAATACTTTAAAAAGGCCTAGAGGTGAAGGCAATAATAAGATTAATTAACATCCATTTGGACTGTGATCATTATTTGGAGAGACAGTGGGGGTCTGATCTCTGGATTTAGAGATGCCTGGTTGAACTCTTAGCTCTGCTCATTCCCAGCCAAATGGCTTGAAAAACACCTCTGAGTTTCTTTTCAATTATGAAGTGAAGATAATGAGGCTATCTTGTGAGTTGTTAGTGTGATGGTTAATTTCACAAGTCAACTTAGCTAGGTTATGGTATCCAATTGTTTTGTCAAGCAAGGACTGACCTGATTGTCACCATAAGGTTATTTCATACATGGATCTAAATCATTAGTCAGTTGATTGCATCATTGGCTGATTGCATTTACAATCAACAGAGGGGATTGCCTTCATCAGTGAGAAGAGTCTCCTCATCCAATCAGTTGAAGGTCTTAAAGAGGGAACTGAGGATTTCAGCAGTCAAAAAGAAGAATTTCTACCTCTAACAGCCAGCCGCCTTCTCCAGGGGAATTCAAGATCACCAGTGAATTCCCAACTTGCGGGCTGCCTAACAGAATTTGGACTTGCCAATTCCCATGGTTGCATGAGCCAATTCCTACAATAAATTTCATTATTTATGTTGGCTTTGCTTTTCTGGAAAACCCTAATATAGTGAAAGAAATAGGAAATTCTTGGAAAATTCCACTAAATCATCTTCTTTATCATCAAGCATGTTCTTAGGAGCCTAGAAAGATGGGTTGATGCTCAATCTTGGAAGACCTTGAATTCTAGGCTAAAGAGTTTGGATTTTGTCTTGAAGAAAAGGAGTTTTAGCAGGGGAAGTAGCTTGATGAAGGTGCAGTATTGGGATGGGTTTTCAGGGCAGTGTTCTTGCCTTTACCATGTAATTGACACCTAAATCAATCATGCCTCTTATGCTATCTAATTTCTTAGTTTGTTTCATCTCCTGGGTAGAGTTGGTGTGCTGTGAAACTGTATTTTGCACAGTTCCCAGCACAGGGATAAATATGGACCATTCTGTGATCAGTCAATATTTATTTGACTAAATCAAATTCCTGAAAAAAATGATCAGTTTTTATTATATTTTCTTAGAAATTTTCTAAAATCAGAAAACAAATGACTTTCAGTGCTTTCCCACCAACCCCCTCCAGTCCTCTTCCTCCATTTCTCAGCTGTTGCTTTTTAAAAATGTAACTCTTGATAAAGGGAAAGCAAATATCTGTAAGAGGTTCCAAACACAGTGGGGCACCCAATCCCTGGCAAGCCCAAAGTCACAAGTGAGGTTACTTTCAGAAACTCCAAAAGGACATTTTTATCTGTAAAATGAGTTAATGGTTTATTCATGTAAAACCATTTTTTAAAAATTTACAAATACCATAGAGAGTAAGTTTAGTACAATATATGCTTAGCATTTAATATGGGAGCATTTAGTACACACTAGATTATAGTTAAAAGTCTCAAGGAATCCTTAAGAGGTCAATTCTACCCAAACTGATTTACAGATTCAGTGCAATCCCAATAAAAATCCCAACAGCCTTTTCTGCAGAATTGGGAAAACCAATTATCAAATTTATTTGGAAGGCTAAGGGGCCCTGAATAGCCAAAACATCCTTAAAAAAGAAGAATGAAGTTAGAAGACTCTCATGTCTGGACTTTCGAGCATATTGCTTAACTACAGTGGTAAAAAAAAAAAAAAAGGTACTGGCATAAAGACAGACACATTTGCCAATGAAACCCAATCGAGAACTCAAAAATAAACCCTCATATCTACAGTCAAATGATTTTTGACAAGGCTGTCAAGCCCTCCCAGCTGGGCCAGAACAGTCTATTTAACAAATAGTGCTGGGAGAACTGGATAGCCATATCCAAAAGAAAGAAAGAGAACACCTATCTCACACCTTATACAAAAAGTAACTCAAAATGGATCAAGGACCTAAATATAAAAGTAACAACCATAAAACTCCTAGAAGAAAATGTAGGAAAACATCTTCAAGAACTTGTGGTAGGTGGTAGTCTCTTAAACTTTATACCCAAAGCAAGAGCAACAAAAGAAAAAATAGATATATGGGATCTCCTGAAAATGAAACACTTTTTCACTTCAAAGGACTTTGTCAAAAGGGATGCAATGGGAGAAAATTTTTGGCAATCACATGTGTGATAAAGGTTTAATATCCATGATATATAAAGAGATCCTATAACTCAACAATAAAGAGACAAACTACCTAATTAAAATATGTTTAAAAGATTTTAAAAGACAATTGTCTAAAGAAGAAATACAAATGGCAAAGAAACACATGAAAAATATTTTCAACATCATTAGCAATTAGGGAACTGCAGATCAAAACTACAGTGAGATATTTCACATCTATTAGACTGGCCACTATTAAAAAATTGGAAGACTATAAATGTTGAAGAAAATGTGGAGAGATAGGAATGCTTATTCACTGTTGGTGGGAATGTAGAATGATGCAGCCACTGTGGAGGACTATTTGGCAATTCCTAAGGAAGTTGAATATAGACTTGCCATGTGACCAGGCAATACCATTACTAGGTATATACCCAGAACAACTGAGAGCAGAGACATAAACAGACATCTGCACACCCATGTTCACAATAGCCAAAAGTAGGAAACAACCCAGGTGTTCGTCAACTGATGAATGGATAAACAAATTGTGGTATATACACATGAGGGAATATTATGCAGTGGTAAGAAGAAATGAAGTCGTAAAGCACATGACAACATGGATGAACCTGGAGGACATTATGTTACGTGAAGCAAGCCAGACACAAAAGGTTACAAATACTTTATGATTGCACTATTATGGACTAAATATATTATGTAAACTCATGCGGTTAATAATTAGAATATAGGTCACCAGAAAATAGAAGGAGGGTAGAGAATGGACAGCTGAGGGTTAATCTGTGCAGAATTGGTAAAAAGGTTGTTTGTAAATCTTTGGAAATGAATAGAAATGGTGAAAGCATATCATGGTGTTTGTAACTAGCGGAGCTATTATATGGATATGACAGTGGTTGAAAGGGAAAGTCTAAGGTAATGTATATAACTAGAAGGAAAGCTAAAAGTTGTAAAATGGGACTGTATAAGATATGGGGGATATTGCATATATAAGACTGTTTTTACAAAATATAAAATATACTAGAGAGGAGGGAAAAGAATAGCAGCTATGTATGGCAGGTGAAGCATATAGAGATTGAGAGGTGATGAGTTTTGTTTGTTTGTTGTTTTTTATTATTATTATTATTATTGGAATAATGAAAATGCTTTAAGCATGATGAATGCACAAATATTAATATCAGGATTGTACACTTTGGATGAATTTATGCTTTATTAATATGTATCAATAAAATTGATTTGTTGAAAAAAATAGTCTCAGGGAGAGACCTCATCACTCACTCAGGTGCCCAAGCCACAAACTTGAGCACCACCCGTGACTTCATTCTCTTCCCTCAAGGCTTACATCTGGGGACCCTGCATTACCTGGACCCTGCCTACATCTCTGACATTATTTCACACACTGAGTTCCTGCATGCCACTGAGCCTTTGCACTTGTTTCCTCAGGCTGGAGCAGTGTCTTCAGATGTTCCCAGGACTGGCTCTTTCTTATCATTCTGATCTCAAACTAACTGATACCTTCTCAGAGAGGTCTTTTCAGTCCTTGGTAGCCCCAAGCTCCTGTCACTGTCACATGCCCTATCCTATTTAGTTTCCTCACAGCATCTATTACTCTTGCAATTATCTTATTCATGGGCATGTTTACTTGTTCATTGTCTGTCCTCTTGCTCTGGAATGCAAGGTCCATAAGAATGGAAGACTTAGCACACAGTATAAGTAGGTACTAGGTTTCCCTCCCCAATGCCCCACTTGAGGCAGCCATCTCTTAAATCCCAGCCACCTAGAAGAGTCTATTCAACTGTTTCCCTTGAGATCTCTCTAGCCCATTTCCCATGTTGCAGGCAGGCAGATCTTTACTTTCTAAAGCACAAATCCGAACACATCATGGATCTGCTTAAATCTATTCTGTGTTTTCCCATTGGTCTTAGAAAAACCCAAATCCTTTACTTGGCTTAAAAGGCCTCTGTGATCCATGCCAGCCTCTCTCTCCAGCCCTATTTCTCTCCAGATGACAATTTGTAATGCTTCCTACTTGCCTTACTGGGTCTAGCCCAAGGCCAGCAATGCAGGCAAAAGCCAAGTAGAAACCAAAGGTTGGAACTCAGTGACTGACCAGAGATGGTGTTGCACAATTTATATGAAAATGGGCAGAGTGGTCTGAGCATGGACCAGGGCCCTGGCCGGAGAGGGCAGGATGGTCCCTGAACCTACATGGATCAGTGGGACAATAGCTTAAGCTCTGGAGGGTAGGGTGTCATCCCTCCTGGTCTACTCAATTTTACTGCCAAAGAGGCCTGAGTTCCAATTTTAGAAATTTTAGAAGGCCATCTGGAAGAAAGTAGGACCAGGCGTCTGAACCCAGATGCTGGGCCCTGCCTGACATATTAAGAGTACAGTGGACTTAGAATGAGCACTTGGCCTTCCAGAGACCAAATAACAACAGGACGTATACCCGGGGCTACCATGAGGGGTGAATGAGGTAATATGAAAGCATGATGAACAATATCACAGACGGGAATGAGTGAAGGATTCCAGGGAGGGCTGCAGTCTGGGTAACTGAGTAGAGGTGTGAGCCAGAGTTGACTTGGCAGTAAAAGAACCATGATGCCAAGATTCAAATCCTAGCTTCTCTGGCTCAAAATCCAGTTCTTATCACTGGATAAAGCAAAGTTGATGATATGACCATGGGGATATATGCTCTTCATTTAGATTTAAAGCAAAGGACAGTACTCATACTTAATGAGGGGCTACTTTGTGCCAGGGACCAGGCCCTAAATTATCTTTTTACTAATGACTTTGTAACATAACTACTAAAATTCCCATTCTACTAAAGAGGATGTGAGTCTCAAAAGGTTACACACCTGCCATGGCCACACGGTGCCAGGACTGAAGCCCTGTGCATCTGACCACAAATCCTGTGCTCCTTCTGTCAAGGTGCCTACAGGTGGGCTCTTAAGAAATTGTGAAGTTGGGACAGAAGCACCCAAGAGCACATGTCCAGCGGGGACTATAGCTGAGCTTGGGTGGGAGAGGGTCATAAATGGTCTAGCTCTTCATGGGACTGACAATCATTTAGGGCCAAGGAGTAAGGCCTCAGGAGTGCTCTCTATAAAAGGGTTCTAGATTCTTTTTACTCCTTAAAATGACCCTCAGAGTGCTTCTTTCCCAGAGCCCTACTTTTATTCTGTTCTTATCATTTTATATTTAGTCAACATCAACAAATAATTTGAAATAATAGTCTTATAAATCCGGAAATCACATGTTAAAATAGTATGTAATTTAAACAGATATAAACTAGAAATAAGTTCATTAAGAAAATAAAATAAAATAAAAATAAATTCAAGTCTAGGGAACATCTGTGAAGATATTAAAATAGTTTTTCTTACTCCCACCTCAAATCATTCCCAAGTCTATAATCGCTTCCCCACACTAACTCATGTATCCGCTGATGAAGTACAGAATTCCTTTTTCCATTCATTCAGACAATCAGCCAGTCAGTACATCAAAAATACTCTTTGACCACCTATTACTACGTTCCAAACATTAATCTTGAGACATTAATCATAAGGACTACAATGGAAGAACTCCATTCGTCAAAGAATTTATGATCAACATGGGGGAGACAGAGAAGTAACTCAATAAGTCACTTGTTACAGTTCAACACTGTAAAGTATATAGGACGGGATGGGATGGGAAAGAACAGGACAGTAGAGTAACTGCTGTGACAAAAAGTTGAAAACCAGGAGTTGAGATGGAGGGATTTTCTACATCAGGTTGTGGGATCCAGGAAACTTTTGGAGGGACTACTGAGGCTGTGCAACATTAATAAGGAGAACAAGCTATTCATTCTGATAGGCCTAAATTCAAATTACCCCTCCATCCTCTGCCACCTACTAACTATTTTAGATCTAACACCTTAGACAAGTACTTAACTGGCTTCTTGGCGATTGAATGGCTCAGTGCCTGCTAAACTATAGGGCTCCATTCAGGTTCTTGACTTTACACTTTAAGTTTCATTTCATGAAGGAATAAAGTTGAGACCATGTTCTTGGTTCTGCTTAATTATACATAATGAAATATGAAATAAATTAGTAAAATGATTGTTTCATCCTTTTTCGTTTCTGGTCACTATCTACCTACTGTCTTTTGTCCACCACTCCCTGCCTCACCCCTAAACTCAAGCCATACCAGCTGACTCGACGTACCTGGCCCAGCCCATGTTGTTTCCCACCTCCTTGCCTTTGCTCACGTGATGAACTTTGCCTGGGATGCCCTTTCCGTTGTGTTCACTGGAAAACCCTTGGATGAGCTTATACAGCAGCCAACACTCCCCCTACCCCATCCCCTAAATGCTCCCTCCTCTTTGCTAATTCTATAACTTGGTCTTCTATTGATGCAGTTTATCACATACTCTTAAAACATTTGGGTACCTTTCTATTTCCCCTGTTAGAAAATGAGATACCTGAGGACAGAGATGCCCAGGATCTCAATAAATGCTAATAAGATAGGGAGACCGAAGGTTCCTTCCAGGTCCCAGTGTACCTTCTTCTCTGACAGATGCAGTCAGTCTATGGTGCATGCACAGATTCCATTGTTACAAAAGTGTATCAGTTTCCTCTTATAATGGGAAATATCCCCTTTTTCCCCCCTAGAAAATACATTCATATTATAATAATGAAAACAGATAATACTACGTTTTCATACCCAGCATGTTTTTTAAATAAATATTTTATATTCCGAATCTTGCATGAATCAATATTTTTGCTTGATTAAGTTCTTCCAGCAAGGATCTTGATCTGTATTGCCTTTTGTTCAGGCATCCTTTTAAGTTTATTATGATTTTAGGTTTACTTTACATATATCCTATACATTTTTTGTTATATTAATTCCCAGGAATTTCATGTTCCAGTTGCTTATTGGAAGGTGATTTATTTTCCCATTTCCAGTTTTTAATTTAGTATTTCAAATATAAAGAAAAGCAGCTTATATTTTGTGTTTGCTACATTATCAAATTAGATTTTTAACTTTCATAGTAGAAACTTTCATAGTTTCTACTACAATTCATAGTAGAGTTGTATGGATTTTCTAATTCTACACCATGTCATCAACTTGTCTCTTTTCTCCAATAGTTATCATAAATATATCAATTTTTGTTCAGATTACATTAGCTCCTGCTCCTTAAAAAAAATTGTAATACAGCAATAATTGTGTCTGATTGCAGTTTTTAATGAGGAATGGGCTTAATTTATTGTTTAAAATACTGTGTGCCATTTTTTGTAAATAGCATTTGTTTAAGTAGCTTACTAGTAATCTTATTCTCATTTTATGTATTCATTCACAGTAGTTTTACATTTTATCGAATGACTTTTCAGCATTTACTGATATCCTCGGGGACCCAGTCTGTCTTGATGTTCTGATCCCCAGTGCCTGGCTTCCATCCTTAAAAGCCTCTTACTGTTCAAGACAACTGCTGGAGCCCCAGCCATCAGATCCATGTTCTCGGGCAGCAGCAGGAAGAAGAGGATGTTAATATGATCACTTCTGCAATAATCCAGCCCTCTTTGTGAGCCTTTCCAGAAGTCCTGCACTGCACATCTGCTTATATATCATTCGGTGGAAATTAGAGAGCTACAACTAGAGGCAAGGGAGGCTTGGAGGGCAGCTTTCATCTGAATTAATTTTTCTTCTTAATTTCTGTTAGTCTGTTTTGATGTTCATTTTCTAAAGCCAGAGAGTTTGTGTGTGTGTGTGGCTTTTTTGTTGTTGTTGTTGTTGTTGTTGTTTTTGGTCTTATTTTTTAAATTACAATAAAGCATTTAAGATTATAAATTTGAAATCCTAGATGTCATTGCCTCATCTACTAAATCTTAGCCCCTAATCAGTGAGCAAGTTGTTTATTGAGCTGCCCAGGGACAGCTGAAGCTTAGAGTATTAGATTTTAGGGTTTATGGGCTTAAAACATATATTCTCTGAGCTGGGTGGTGATGTAGCATATGAAATCTCTCTTCTTGAGCACATGGTCTATCTCAACCACAACTCATTTAACCAATTACCGTTTACCAGACATTTAGTGGTCTCCAACTCTTCATGATTATAAGTAATGCTGTATCTGCCATCCTTATGATATGCCTTTGTCCACGTGTGTAATTATTTCTGTGGATTTAATTTATAGAAGTGGAATTAATGTGTCAAAGGAGATGCACTTGCAAAACCTGATACCTATCATGAAGCAACTTATTAGTTTGATTATCTCTTGCCCTCCAAAAAGTTTTCTAAAAAATATATAATTGCCTTCTCTCATATACTTTTGGTGAGAGCATAATGTGCTGAAGCTGTTTTACACAGCAATCTGGTAGGATCAGACAAAATTTAAATAGATATAGCTATTGATGCAAAAAATTCTCCTCTTTGAGCTTGTCTTACTTAAATGTTTCTATATGTGCACAAATATGAACTGTACATGGAGACTTAGAAATAATGACATAAAAAGAACTTTGAAGACATGTACATATAGTATGATCCCAGTTTGTGAAAAGAAAACTATATATGCATATATGTATATATAAAATTAGCATTGAAATGCAAAGGAAAGGAATGATCAGAATACATTTCCAACTATAACCAGTGGCTACCTCTGAGGGGTGGGGGGAATGGGGTAAGGGATGAGACTTGCCTCAGGTGAGGGCAGTTATGATAAGGGGGAAGTTTAAGTCTATGTACTTTTGTACTATATGTATCTTTTCCACTAAGAATACATTTCCAGTTTACTATTAGAGGAAACAAGATACTTGCTAATGAAAACGAAATTAGAAGAACGGTACATAATGTAAAATTATTTGTATTATCATTTAATCATTTAATTCCTTCTATTTTTCAGTTATTTTTATGATGGCTTTCTTTGTATTTCAGTATCTCAACATCATCATCAAGAACCTGGGTTCTTTCTCCCTTACTACTCTGCTAGGACATGAGTGGCTTCCACAGTCCCAGGTGTCATATGGAGACCCCAAAATTCAATGACAGAAGAGGGGCTCCTTTCACAATATCTCCTCCAAAGAAAAAAGAAATCAACCAGCAGTCCACGCAGCAGATACCCCAAAGACACACCAACACACCTCCCTGGTATAGTAATAATTCCCATGTCCATTCCAAGACCAGCCCCCGGCAAAGGGACTGTGATGACCATGATAGGCTTAATGAATCACATCATATGGAGGAAGGTGGGGACCTGAGCAAAATCAAGGCCTTTTAAAAAGCAAGTTCATAAGCAAAGAAGTTTTGATAAAGTGACAAAAGGGATCCTTCCTCCACCATGATATTTATCCTACCCATTTTTTATTTTTTTAAATGGTATATTCTAAAGTTTGGGCCCCAAAGCACATCTTACAATGAGAGCATTTCTCTAGAAAAGTTAGCTTTTTTGGTCCAGCCACTGTGAATCATGGTTTGTGGCAATTCACATTAGATGCATATCTGTCTGGGAAGTGTCTAGGAAGGCTCATTCAGCTCCACATATAGCCACAGATTAGGGAGTTCCATAGGGAAATTTATGGATGACCACACTTAATCTGAAGAAGCATATATTTTTATAAGTTACAAAGTACCCAGTTTTAGGAATTTACCTACAGCTTGGGAGCCACAGCCCTTTACTCCCCCAGAAAGAATCATCCATACGTAAGAGCTGCCTAGCATTGGGATTGGGTAAGTGGAGGGAGTTTAGACCCAGAAAACTAACTCTGTGGCCAAGATTGGCCATGAACTCATTCCCTCATCCTAGGCTGGGCATCTAGGAATCAAAGGAAGGTTAGATACAGACAGAACTTTGCCTTGAGAAGAGAGATCATTCCACTGACTTCATCATTTCAAGCTATACAAGCCATACAAGTGGGTGAGAATATTTCAGCTAAAATTTCTAATGACTTGCTCAAGGTCAACTGTGGGCAAGCAGGAGGATATATGAACCCTGGGAGATGCAGACACAAGAGGAGTTGGTACCGACTCACAGGCTATTATCTATGAACATCAGGGAGAAAGATCGGGGGGCAATGTGGGAAACTGATGAAAACCTCTCTTGTGGTGCAGGTCTGGGGGAGGGAGGCATAAAGTCTCAGCCAGATCCATCTCCCTACGGAACAAAAGCTTTAAGCAGTTTGGAGAAGGGCACCAAAAACCGTCGCCCCCAGGGCACAGGTGAACCGCACGGTAGCTTGGAAAAGGGACAAGGGGGAAATCCACTACTGCTCAGAGAGTGGCAGTTAACCATCCGGGCTTGGATCCTCAGAGGTCACCCACCTCAGGGAGCGGCAGGATCACAGAGCACCTCCACCACCAAGACCCAGTGATACAGGAGCAGCCTGAGATTGAGGCTTAAGCAGGGAAAAAGGAAGGATGACACCCTCCAGCCCCCCGCCCCCAACCAAGCTAGCGAGCATCAAATACCAACTAATAACAGTCGACTGGCAGGGGGAGAGGCAAGAGCATGCAGAAAAACCACTTCTGAGGTCCGGCTCATAGGAAAAGCCTAACGCTGAGGGGGAGCAAGGTCACTGAGAAAAACCCTCTGGCAACCACCCTCCAAAGAGCAAGGTGAAGCGGGATGAAGTCAAAGCCGGCAGGGCGCCGAGCCTAAGCACAGCAACAAGGAAAGGCACATCCCACACTGAAAGAAGAGCTGTGTCCTTTTCCAGATGGAAATACCTCAGTCTCTCCTGTCATACACGTTACCGTTTTTCCTACCGAAAAATTTTTTTTCAAATATTCAATACTTCATTTATTCAATGAACATTTATTATGCTATATCATAATCCAAAATGGTAGCTAAATGAGATTAAAATCTGAAAAATACAATCAGGGTTACTGTCCCCAATTTGAATTGTTGGTGTAGTTGAATACGCAGATAGATGTAATAATGTGCAAAGGTTACAGTTCATAGGGAGACTTCAGTTCTAGCTGTGATGTAAGCTTGATCAAAACGATGGTGACTGGAGAAGACCTTGGACCTCAATGTTGAAAAGTAACTAGATAACTTAAAGGTAATTCAGATAAGTAAAGGAGATGGGGGAGGAGGAACATGCTCAGCAACACGATGCCAGGGAAACTGAACAGCATGAGCAAGGGTCCAAGTTGACTAAGCAGAAATTGTACATCTTCCAAAGGCCCCTCCTTTCCTGCTGCATTTTTTTTTTTTTGCATTTTCTTACATAAATGTTATTTTTTATATATATTTTAAAAGATGCTTAGATTACATAAATGTTACACAAAAATTACAGGGATTCCCATGTTCCCCACCTCCCATACCTCCCATAACATCCCACATAAACATCTTTCATTAGTGTGGCATATCACCTGCAATGGATATACACATCCTGGGGCTTTGCCACTAAGCATAGACCACAGTTCACATTGTAGACCACACTCTCTCCCACACAGTTCTGCATGGTATATGCTGATGTAAAATGGCCTATATTCATCACTGCAACGTCACTCAGGGCAACCCCCAAGTCCTGAAAAAGCCCCTGTATTACAACTGCCCTTCCCCTCCCTGCCCCAAAAGCATCTAGTGGCCACTGGCTCCACCTCACTGTTATAATTTCTTCTATTGCTTGAATCACAATATACCTAAAATTATGAGACCACACACAAGGAAGAATTTAAAGAAAAAAGGCCCACCAAGCAAAAAACTAATTAAAAGAACCAGACTCAGAGATAACTCAGTTGTCAGAAAAAATATATATATTAATTTGTTAAAATCTGTAGAATAGAGGAAAAAGTGGAAAATATGCAGGAACAGATGAGTAATTTTATCAGAGAGAAGGGTCCCATAAGAAAGAGTCAGGAAGCGGGTGTGGCTCAGTGGATAGAGCCCCCGTTTACCATATGGGAGGCCCGGGTTCGCGTCCCGAGGCCTCCTTGTGAGGGCACGCCGGCCTGAGCGGTGCGGTGGGCTGATGCAGCAACCTCACAGCAGGAAGCGGGTGTGGCGCAATGGCTAGAACACCCGTTTACCATATGAGAGGCCCCGGGTTTGCTTCCCGGCGCCTCCTTGTGA
>JAQZBX010023387.1:0-30882 GCA_029593785.1 Cabassous unicinctus | reverse complement strand
ATATATATATTTTTTTTTTTTTAAAGGTGCTTAGATTACCTAAATATTACTCAGAAATTACAGGGATTCCTATGTTCCCCACCACCCACACCTCCAACAACAGAGATTGTGTTTTGTATAACATGAGAGTAAATGAATAATGTAGAGGGGAAAAAAATGAGATCCAAGAGCACCAAAATGCATTCATTCAATAAATATTTATTGATTTCCTACTTTCCCCTTTCCAGTCAAATATCCAAAGCTGTGGAAATATATCAGTGTATATGACTCGGTTTCTCTTGTTAAAATAGTGGTTGCAAAAAAAAAATCTTGCAAGTGTCAGCTTTACGCTTCGGATAAGAAATAAGGATGTGGTAACAGAGGCAACTTCCCAATCAACTTTGGCCTGGAAAATACCAATAAAACCCAACTCAGAAGTCAAATCTAACTGATGCTGACAGGGCTTATGCTGAACCAAGACCACCATCCTGCCCAAAGGTATGAAACGCTTAACTGTGAAGCGCATACAGAGGAATTAAATAGCATTTAGAGATAAGAATGGGGTTTTGTCAGTTTACATGGTAAGTAGCATAGGGATAGAAAAGTACAAACACTCCTCAAGACTGGCACAATCCACCATCCTTCCCCCAGGGAAAAAAAAAAACAAAACCGGAAAAGACAGGATATTAATGATTAAAACTGCAGGTTGAACCATGGGCAAGGAGGAGGAAAAGTCAGAAAAACAGAGGAAACCCTCAGGATTCTCGGTTCTACATTTTGTGGCACAGACAGGGCAGCTCACCACACCAGAGCTGTGGTGACCCATTTCATTTTTTAACGTTCTAGGATGCCCTTTTAGATGATGTCAGACTCCAGGCACCTACAGCTCTTTTCAACAGCCGGTGTCTGCAGTTCTGGATTGATTCAATCAGGATAGTTTGATATATTAATTGTTATAAGCTTTCTTGCTAACATCTTCTGAGACTCAAGTATTAAACAGAGGGTATTTCTTCTCCCACTACTCCTCCCACTACAGGTAATACATTGTCCTGGTGCTAGGGGACCTGTAAAACATAAAGATGCCCTGGTCAAACTTGAAAATTATCTTCTAAAACAAGCAAAATATATGACACTTTTGAAATGTAACTTTAAAGTGTCAAATGTCAAAAACAAAGAGTAAAATGTCTGAAAAAGAAGAAATTTCAGTTCTTTATTTTCTCATTGGAGAAAAGAAAGAAAAGATACACCTCCCCAAAATACTATTTGCCATGTGACAGAATTGTCAGACCTCATTTTGGATCACATTCCAAATAGATCTACCCTTTATCCTGAGCGTTTCTCTCCAGCCAATACTCTCAACTTGGGTATCTAACTCTCAAGACCTAGACCATCATATTAATATTGTATTGGGTTCACTCATTCAGTTGTTCAACAACAATTATGGGCCAACCCCACCTGCCAGGGCACACAGAGTGAATGAAACGTAGCCTTGTTCAGACAACTTTAATGGGCGGGTGGGATGGGATGCAGATGGGAGATTTACAATTGCTACTACAATACCGGGTGATAAAAACTGATAGTAGACAAAGGGTATATGGGAGCATAAAGTGGTGTCTAGAGAGAGGATCATCCCCAAAGGCACTGATAGTGGAATAGGCTTTTGAGTGGCTAGCTGGAAAGACAGTTGACAAAGTGAACCATTGATGGGATCACAGGACAAAGTACCATATCAGGCAAAGAGCACAGCAAGATGAATTCATCACATCTTCAGGCAGTCTATACTGTGGCCCAGGGGTCAGTTTTAGAATGAAGTTTTACTATATGGCCATTCTTCAAATTTAAACATCCAGAAAAGGTTACCAGACATGGACAGTCCGTGGCTAGGATATATCACCAGAAGATATATAGAATTACAAAGCTTTCTTTACGAAGATTTTTTGGTTAATGAAATATATTCCTTTAAGTTCTTTAAAAGACTAGCTGTTTATAGACTAGAAAGTGTATTTCCTAAGTAATTAATGGATTTGCACACTCTCTTTTGAAATACGTAAAAGAAAATGCTTATTTGCACACATATAAACATAAGTGTAGAAGTACCCAAACTCCTCATTGAAAATTACTATAAATACATAATAGGCTTCACATGCAATGATGACAATATTATGACAAAGCAGCCAGTATTTAGTCTAATTTTTCCTAGGTGTACTATGTAAAAGAGCATGAGATTTAAATAACTGCTCAATCACTTACTAGTTCTGTATTCTTCAGCAAGTTTCCTCTTATCCAGTTTCCCACCTCTCAGGACTGTGATAAAGATTAATAGAGGCAGTAGTCTGTTAGTTAACAGCACACATTCTAGAACTGAACTTCCTGAGATTGTATCACCACTTAGTTGCTCTGTGACCTTGGCAAAGTTCCTTAACCTCTCTGAGCCTCAGTTTCCTCCTCTGTAAAATGGGGATAACAGTAGTATTTATCACTCAGGGTACTGAAAGGATTAAATAAATTGACATTTAAAGAGCTTATAACGATGCAAGTAGTAAGTGCTCAATGAGTGCTTGTTGCTATTACATGCTGTCAATATATACCTCAACAAGAATTCTCTGAGGTAAAAGCTTATAAAATGTGAAAGGATCAACCAAAGATTCTGCAATGAGCCCCAATTTTGCTTTTAACATTGCTTCACAGATTTAATATCAACCCCAAAGTTCCTGCCAAAAAATTGTAGGGATAGGTAAGACATAATCCACAAATATCCCAGCCCCTCCCTGTAAAAAAAAGAAAGGTACCTGATATTTGAGCATCAGGGCCTAGAAAGGATTTGTGCAAGTTGGCATTGGGCCTCCGAGTAAAACTTCCTAGGCCTTCTGCACTCTGGGAGACTCTCACCTAGTCCTACCCACATGCCTAAAACCTGCCAAAATTCTAAAAAGAAGTCAATACATTTCTGTTCCTGAACTTAAGAAAGGATTTTAGAATACTCAAAGCTGCCTCCGAGACTATTGCTGCCTGCACATTCTCAAGAGAGACTCTCACTGATGAACCCTTCGGCCATTATCACTTCCCACAGACTCAGCACTGTAGCTCCATGCTGAAGCAGCACGCAATCTGAAAAAAATCAAGACACCCAGCAATTCCACAGCCCCGGGAAGAGCAGAGGAGATTCACAAGGACATTTCTCAGATCTTTCTCCACCTAGAAAAGGAGGCTCTACCCATTCAGGCCCCCAGCTAACAACATGCACGCTCTTGAAATGAATGGCATGGCATCAAGAACTGAACAGCATCAAATCTATAGAGCCTATTTCATAAGCTCATTATTGATTTCTGAGTGTTACAAGAACAATCTAATCAGCCGTGTCTTTGCCCTATTTGACCACATCACCAAGCCACACTGCATTTTGTACTAAGAGTGGATGCTCTCACTATCCTACCAAATAACCAACCGAATGCAGGCAAGGATTCCCCAAGCAGACAGCTGGAGGCTCTTATGTGCAAAAGAGTCAGGATCACCTCCAGCCCTGCTCTCTAATATCCCCCACCCCCACTAAGGCTGATTGTGTAGTAACATTGTTAAGTAGATGAAGATGCAAGGGATCATCATGAACTACCCCACTGTAAATGTACACATCCAGCCTCTTGCACAGCCACCAGGAAGGACATTTGCCACGTGGGTCTGTTATCTGTGGGGAAATAAATGAGTGTTGTTGTTTTTTTTTGAGCACCTACCATGTACAAAGCACTGTGTTGAGTTTTCACATTTTACTTCTGAAACCCCTCAACAACCCTGTGTAATACTTTTACCTGCATTTTTTAACAGATGAAGATGTTGGAACTCAATTATATATACCCCAAACAAGCTCCCTTCAGAGCATGCCTTTGATGTCATGTATTAGAGAGCTCTGGCCAACTGAATAACAGGCTTTCTCTACCTGAACAGGAAGCACCTGGGCTCCTGCTTGTCCTTGGACCTGCACGAGGACTCTGGGCCCGAAGCATCAGGTCTTTTCAAAGCAGCATCTAAAAGCACTCAAGTGAAAACAGTTTCTCCAAAGGCTATTGCACTGTGAAACATCTAAAGATGACCCTGCCTCAAAGAGACACGTGATTTGCATTAAACTTCACTTCCTTTTCTTTTTTAACATGCCCAACAGACAGGAGTAGATCAAAAAGCCATAATCACTATTCCAGTTTTGAAATTGCACTGTCCTCCTTCCCTAAGACGATGGAATAAAAATCACAGAGAACAGGCACCGGACACCAGTAAATTACACCCCCCACACCTCAGGATGTCAGAGAGGTTTGACTTTCTCAGTGGGCATTCGTGAGAAGTGGGAAAAGAATACTGAAACCTCTACCAGCCTAGAAACTCAATGTGTCGTGAGGAATCAAACTCCAGTTTAACAATACAGGGCTTATCTTTTCGTTTCTCATGTATGGACATTATTATGGAAGATGTGGAAACGTGGAGATAATTATATCAGAAGGCAAAAAGGAAACTAACCAAAACATGGCTGGGGAATGTCACTGCATTCTTAAATAGGCAAGCAGTCACACTGTTGCTTGAAAGGATACAAATGGGCACAATATTACCTAAAAATTGATTTAATGGTCACCTGATCAGGAACAAAGATCACTTGCACAATCTCTCAATCCCCCACCTCCCCTCCACCACTCTTTCTATTAACAATGTAGTTAATTCTTTCTGGGTAACTAACTTTTTTAGAGCAGCATTTAAGCTGGCACACAAATGATCCTTGACAGACTCTTCACAAAAATTATCCACTACTTACTATTGCATGCTAAATTAAAAGCTGTAACACATTTAAAGGGGAAAAGGCAATTATATTAATATCACCACATTGCAGCCCACTGATGACTGCCCACTGATGGCTTCATGTTAGCCAAGAGTTCTAACAGGACATGAAGTGGTTTTCCCCATTTTAAAACATTCCTGCAGTGGAGCTAGTAGTCAGCAAAGATGTTGTTTATTTTAAAGAGAAAAATGCTGTATAAGCAAAACTACCTTTCCATAAGGAATCTCATCACTGTAATATATTACCTCTCATGCTAGTGCAAAAAATCAGTGATTTTGATCCCAATTTTCAAGGACCATAATGTCCTATGCCAATATTAATTCCCACCCTAGAAAAAATACTGAACCGAGATAGTATATGACCATTTGACTGACCTATCACAGGTTAAAAAAACGCACTGAATGGCAACTGATTGGCAAATATTTATATTAAAATATATATCAACAGTTGTTGTTTTTTTTTTCCAAAAGCACATTCATGCTTTCTTTCCCTCAAAAGCAAATCCAGGGAAGCAGATGTAGCACAAGTGGTTGCACACCTGCTAACCATGTACAACGGTTCAATCCCTGATACCTCCTAAAAACAAACAACAAACGAAAAAAAACAACTCTCATTGGGGAGCAGATATAGCTCAGTGGTTGAGTACCTGCTTCCCATGTACAAGGTCCTGGGTTCAATCCCTAGTGCCTCTTTTAAAAAAAAAAAAAAAAGCAAATCCATAATACACTTAATCCTACTACAGTAAAATAATCCTAATTCAGTAGCAGTGACCTGTCATAGATTAAAGTAATAGTAATCACAAGGAAGAAAAAAAATTGCAATTGCAAAAATATGTCAGGGCTAGAGATGAGGTACAGTAAATTTTCTTTTTTGATACAGTGACAAGCTATATGGATGAATGGGGAATATGAGAAAGTGAGCTGCATTTCAGCAAGGCCCATTCCTTCTCAAATAATACTCTTATCAAATGGAGACAATCTTAGGTCAAATCATCTGTATTAGTCAGCCAAAGGGTTGCAGATGCAAAGTACCAGAAATCTGTTGGCTTTTATAAAGGGTATTTATTTGGGGTAAAAGCTTACAGTTACAAGGCCCTAAAGAGCCCAACTCAAGTTACCAAAAGAGGTAGTTTCTCACCAAAGTCAGTTGCTACATGTTGAAGCAAGATGGCAGGCAATCTCTGCCTGGTCTCTCCTTCCTTCTTCCTCTTAAGGCTTCTGGACCCAGCTTCTTCTGATCTCACCTGTAGGCTGGCATAGGGCTCATCTCTCAGGGCTTCCTATATCAGTCTGGCATCAGGTTCATTTCTTTCTAGGCTTTCTCAGCTTCTCAGCTGCAAACTATCAGGCAAATGGCTCATGTCTCCCCGGGGCTCCAGGATCAAAACCGACAAAGTTTTTTCTCTTTTCTTCTTGTTGAGTCAGGAATCGTTTATATCAGCCCACCAAGGGGCCAGGGGAGGGACTCAACCCTGAGTCATGCCCTACTCATGTGGTCGAATCAAAACCCCGATCTTAACAGGTAATGTAATCAAAGACATCTCAGGTGAATCCAATACAGTTTACAAATATAATCTCTCTTTTTGGGGATTCATAAATAATCTCAAAGTGCCACACATCTTTCAAAGATTGTGAGTTACACCTGGGGAATCTCTGGTCTTTATCAGTACTGTGACTTGGAAAAAGGCACTTTTCAAATTATACCAGCTTGGGTTTAGCAAACTTGAAAGTCAGAACTACAAGAACTATATATTAACATAGGATGTATACCTAGGGGTAAAAAATATAAACATGATAGAAAATAACAATCAGCAACAAAGAAAGTTCTGAAACTCAAAGCTGTCCAAAGCCTAACAGTATATTTTAATTATCATAATAGGGACTAGCTAATAGAACAAAGCAGCAATTTGCAATCCTGAGAAAAATCCCTCTACTTAACCTACCATTGATTGGTCTTTCAATGGTTTAGGGCTAAATAAATTAAGTATATGGCTAAATTTAGGCTTCTTTGTTTTACATAGGACATGGGTAAGTTAGAGTCAAAGAAAGGCAATACAATCTAGTTGAGAGGGCAACTGAATTACAGAGGAAGGTTTAAAGACCTGTAGTCTTGTAGTTACTAATGGAAAATAAGAGGATTAAGAGGGAAGAAATGGAGGAGGGTTAAGGGACTTCAGTTGTTATAAGAAATATTTATGTTAGAATTAATTCAAAATCAAAGGAGAAATGGTGAACTGGACACATAAGGAAGTGAAAAATAAAAGCCAAACCACAAAGTTTTAATCTGTTAAGAGACAGAATACATAACTAAGTGACCCATGACATTTCCTCAAGCTATTTGGCTCTCTGCATCCTATGGCTAGAGAATCCATCAAGTTTTTCAAAGAAGTCTTTCTCCTATCCCTGCAGTAGAACCTCCATTAACAAATGGCTTCAGTCTTTCTAATTCATACATGCTGATATGAAATATTTTTATAAAGTTCATTAATGTAGAGGATGCGACAAAATAAAAGCAAGAAATATTAAGAAACAATCTGTGAAATAAAAACCTTTCCTCATATTCCCTTAAGAAGACTGAATGAGCAAGTTTCATGAATTTAGGTGTGTTTAGTAGTGAAAAACATGGGTATTAGGTCTCCGTCAAGCAAGTTCTTCAACTATACAAAAGGTGCATAGGTGTGTATATTTTTTCTTTAGTCCACTCTTTCCCCCATCATGTATCATGTACTAATTTTATTTCGTTCTCTCAACTGACTATGTGGCTTTAGAAGTTGATAACAGGTCTCTCTCATCACTTTGTCACTCACAACACAAAGCATTGCCTTGTACATAGCTGGTGCTCAATAAATGTTCTAATGCCTTTGAATTTCACCCAGTTGCCAGGACAATGTTAAATGTTGATGAAGGGAAGTGGTTGTGGCTCAAGCAATTGGGCTCCTGTCTACCATATAGGAGGCCCAGGGTTCTATTCCCAAGGCCTCCTGGTGAAGGCAAGCTGGCCCGTGCGGCCCGAGTGGAGAGTTGGCCCACGCAGAGTGCTGGCCCATGTGGAGTGCTGGCCCATGTGGAGTGCTGGCCTGAGCAGAAGTGCTGGCCTGCACGGAGTAGTGGCCCGAGCAGAGAGCTGGCACAGCAAGATGATGCAACAAAAAGAGACACAGAGGAGAGACAATAAGAGATGCACCAGACCAGGGAGCAGAGGTGGCACAAGAGATTGAGCTCCTCTCTCCCACTCCAGAAGGTCCCAGGATCAGTTCCTGGTGCTGTCTAAAGAGATGACAAGCAGACGCAGAAGACAAGCAGATACAGAAGAACACATGGTGAATGGACACAGAGAGCAGACAGGGAGCACAAAAAAAAAATGGGGGGAGGGGGAAGAAATAAAAAAATCTTTAAAATATATATATATAGATAGATGAAGTACTGTAGAATGAGTGAAATTTGGTACTGGCCAGGCCCCAAAACCAAGATGTAGCTGATTAAGAAAGGCCCCAGTGAGATCAGGAAAAACACAAACCGGGCCAGCACAGAGGCAGGCAACTGGACCTTCCAGCAATGGACCACAAGGCACAGCACTGGGAGTCCAAGAACAGAACGTCATCTGGTATCGTGGCAGAGAAGAAGTAGTCTGTGTGAGGGAAGCAAGGCTACAGGAACAGAATTTCAGTCCCCAGTGGGGGGCTCTGCCTATACAAAGCAAGGTTCCGATCCCAGAAGAAATGGAATGAATATCAGATAGGGCACAGCGAGATGAGGCACAATAGTGGAACATGGAACCTGGTTACCATAACTAAGAGCAGACTCTTGGTCCACAGAAAAGAGAAGAAGGTAAGTCAACAAAATCCCTAGTAATCGTTCAGAGGAGATCAAGTGATAAGAATGTATCCTGCTAAGCCATCAAGCCATCAAATTAAGGCTTTTTAAAATTTTCTTGGCTAGGAAAAGGCTTGGTCCCAGATCCCAGGGAAGGTCTAAATTTACAGAGAGGTTTAAATAGCTCTAGGTAAAAGGATTAGAAGGATTCAGATTGTGCCAGGGCCTGTGACACCGTATACGTTTGAAGGTTATTTTTATAGCAACATGTTTCGCTGTGCAAACTTTTACTCTTCTGAGCAGTATTGTTTATGATTATACAAGTAATGAATGGACCAAACCTTTAAAAAGTCATTCCTGGGCTAAGAATTCAAGGCCAGTTTGTTATTGCCAGAGCTAACAACAGCTCATTAGTGACTTTCTCATTAGGTTGAGCTGCAGGAAGGAAAACAATGTCAGAATGTCAGAGTGACTCCCAATCCTAACAGTATTTAGGATACCAGAGGATTGCCCAGCAGAAACTGACAATTCCTTGGTGACATTCAAGGAGATTCCCTGTGTATTTCAATACTGAAAATTTCTCATATAACCAAAGCATTAAAATGTTATTTATATATATTTTTATATAGTATGTTCTTTCAGGAACACTTTCCTTCTCTTCTGCCCTCTGTCTCAAATGTTTCCATACTGCACAATTAAATGGTTTAATTGTGAATAAATGCCAAAATGAAAAGGCATAAGCTCTAAAAAATACAGACAACACACATCCCTCTGCTCAAATTCTCTAAAAATAAACTATTCACTGTTAAAAGAAATGTATATTTATAAATATATATATAAATATACACACTAAATTTGAAATAATCCAAGAAACACATTCACAAAACCTAAAAAGAAATCAAAGTGCAGAAGAAATTTAAATTCCTAGAATTACCACCTTCATTTACCCTCATTTAGAGAAAGGCAAGTACATAATAGTGCACAGAAATATCAGAAAAGGCCAGCCCTAATAAGCATATCTATAGTAGGACCCCACCACACACATGCCTCTCTTTAATAGTTAGCCCCTTATTCTCTGTAACAGGAAAATAGTTTGTTGTGTTCCTCAAGACAATTGATAATTACATATTTACTTCTTTGTTTACCCATTCAATGCCTGTCCCAGTACTTCACTGCAAGTTCTATGAGGTCAGGGAAGGTGACAGTTTTGTTCACCACTCTGCAGTGATTAAAGCACGTGACAGGCATTCAGTGAAATTGAGAGATTGACTGAATTCATGAATAAACAAACTCTAGTTTCTTTTAGGTTCACAGACCTTATACAGACACACCATTCAGCAAACCTTGCCTTTCAAATTAACCAAGTTTGAAGTTGGCCCAGAAACCCCAAAGGATACAATTAGTTACCTAGATGGATACAAAAGACAAAATGAGGCCCTCACACACATTTATACATACAATTGGTGGTATTTGAACCCCTTGATACATTACTAATGACGTCACTATAGGTAAGCTGTAATAGATTGGGAATCAATGAAAAATTAATGAGCAGGTTTTGTTTTCATGGATTTATTGCACAAATTAAACAATGATAAATATTTCCAAAACAATAACTAGCGAATACTATTCTCTTAATGTTCTAGGTTATTATAATTTTACAACCATATCTTTATATTTAGGTTCCATGAAATAATTTAACAAAAATAAATTCTGGCAATAAAAGCAAACTGTGTTTCAAACCTAACATATGCCAACTATCATACCTCCTTCCAACTGTGAATAAGGAATATTATATTATGCATGAGGCCTTTCATATAATGTTTTGATATAGTTACAATTCATGTATTATCCGTGAACATCACTTCAAAAGCAATTGTTAAAACTAGGTAACTCCAAAGAACAATGGTATATAATTCTCCCCAAGGACAAGTTAGTTGGGAGATTGCGCCTTTCAGAGCTCTGACACTCCCATAAAATTGGGTGTGGAGTAGACATGGGTTTCAATGCTGAGTTAACAGAGTATATCAAACTGCCCATTCCCTTTATGAAGAAGACAGAACAGCTATTGAAAGCCAATTCGTTCTCCAGCAGAAGTTAGTGGGCATGGATGCCACAGTTTTTTACCTAAGCCTGAAGAGACCAGCCTCCATCCTCTCCCAATGAGCCTGCCTTGGAAAACTGCTTCTTTCTTAACACTCAGCTCCAGGGCCTCCTCCAATGGGGATAGCTTCCCTGACTTCCACAAAACTGAGTAGGCCACTCCCTTCTCTGAGCTCCTACTCCACGTCCTGGATTGCAGAGAACAAATTGCACTGGATTGCTTGATCACATCCATGGCCCCCATTAGACTGGGAGCTCAGGGACTTCCAGCCCTTATTCACTTCCATATCCCCAAGGCCCAGCGCTTACTAGATCTTCAAATGCTTCCCAAATCATCAGGGATAAGGAGAGTATTGAAATAAATTCCAACCTTAAAGAATGATTCATATTCCAAATTCAGCCTTGATTTCAGACTTACATAACCAAGTCAACAGCCAACACTGAGAAGTTTCTAGAGAATAGTCATTCATACCTTTTGAGAGTCTCCTAGGAACTGAATCTGGAGGTATGTTATGGAAGGATGGGGTCAGGGGGTGGGCACAAACACTGAGAAGATTTCCACTTTGGGCAACACCTTTAAAGATAAGACTTTTCATGATCAACCACCCACCAAAAATAATATCACCTGCTCAGAATTAACAAGTAATTTTATCATAGGCAGACAGACCCTCAGTATAAATTCAGCTCCTTCATTGTAAGGTCATGCTGATTTACTATATATTTCACATGCTAATTAAATAACTTATCTATAATATATCACTCAAAATGTCTTTTGAATCAAGATAATGGTGAGCCTGCCTACACCATAGCTCTGGTCCCCAGAGGGGCAAAAAATATGTTATAGAGAAGAGAAGTCTGATTTTTATACACAGTTGCTTAGCATTAAGTACTTTTATGTCAAAAGACAAATGGGGCCAGTAAAATAGCTTATTACAAAAGCTACCAATCAGCCCTAGAAAAGTCATGACCCAGTGCCAACTTCCTGAAGCAATTCTTTCAGTTGAATTTAATGTTTACTGTTATGATTTTTTCCCCTTGGCATTCTTAAACTCCAATACTTCACTTTCTGTTAACTTTTTAAAATGTTTCTCATGCTGGCAAATACACTTATTTTTCCTTTTGCCCACCCACAAACCTGTAGTCTTGTGAACCTTCTACTTTTTAGACCCTCTGACCAATTTTCCTTATAGTCTGTTTTTGCCCAGCCCTATCCTCCTCCTATCCTTTAACTGTTGGTGCTGAGACCATCCCCTGAAATTCCCATGCAACCTCTTCCCCCGGCAGCATGGATGTCGCCCTTCTCCTTACCCAGCACATATACTCCTCCCATAGCAGGTTCCTCTCTCTGCAGTTGTTAACATATCTGTCTCCCACTGCCAGGCTGAGGTCTTAGATGACAGGAAACATATCCTACCAGAAACCCTAATTAATAGCAGGTCTCAATAAATGTAAGATTTAGTGATCAAGTGATTGAGAAAATAACTGGGTGAAAAATGAGAAAGATAGAAACATTGAATACTGAAAGTAAGCATAGCATACTGGTTAAGAGAAAGACTTCAGAGCACACTAACTGCCAGGGTTCAAATACCACCCCTATCACTAGCTAATAATTGAGAGTCAAGGGGAATAAGTGAGTTAATACACTCCAAATGCTTGAAAGAGTGCCTTTAACCATTCTAAGGACTAATGAACAGTTATACAATGGATTAGCCCTTTGAAGATTCTAGATATTTAAGTCTTTAACAGAATAAGAAGTTAAAACTTTTTTTTTTTTTTTTTAATAGTTTTCTTCTTGAAAGAAAGCCAGCCCACAGACGCTGAGACCTCTGCCTCTGGTAATGGTGACTTGTGCCCATGTCTAGAATTTACATGTTAACTCCACAGACTTCACTTAAAAAATTTACAAAATTACCTCAAATTACATGACACAATTCCGTTTTTTTAACTTATGGACTATACCCATTTTCTCCTCATTATTATAGGGAAAATAGCACTTTGTAAAAAAAATTATCAAAACAAAATTCCCAAACGGGGAGGGCAAATGATAAGAACGGTATAGAGTTTTTCCAACAAGAAAATATAGATGCCAGAGGTACTGAAAATGAGTGGGAACCGAGCCCAGAGGAGAAGTTATAACCACAAATGCAGAGCATCTCCATTCTTCCTTTCTAGTCCCAATTCAGGCTCCCAAGAGGCAAAAGGAAACCCCAAAGTATGGGGTCCTGGGCCTGGGCAAGAGGCTTCATTTACCTCAGGGGATGTGCATGGTATTTGATCCTGACCAAAAATTTCTTGGTATAGGGCTGACTGTTGACAGGTTACCTACTGTAGGACTTAAAAAAAAATCATAAAACTGAGGAGTGCTCTTGCTGGAAGACCAGTCCTAAGGAATCCTTCCTCTCCTCTGGGAGGGACCCCCGTCCTGCCTATCTCCTCAGGACACAACAGAGACCCAGCTTCTCAAGGACTTATCAAACTTATCCCAATAGGATGGCAAATCTAAGCTACCATACTCCATTCTTAACTATTTTCTCCCTGCCGAGGACAAGTGTTTGCCCCAGAAGAGACAGGCTCGGCAGAGAAATTCAGTCAGAAGTTTTTCCTAGAATTGTGGTCATTAGAGAACAGGGGTTAGGTAGGTTAATGCTCTCTCAATTTTATAATGGTACTTTCACAACAGATGTGTTATTGCTACTGTGTGTTCTGGAATATGAATCATAACGTGCAGCAATTATTACTGAATTACTTTTAAGTACACCACTGAAATAGAATGCCTCATTAACCAGCCTTGCTCTCTCGATTTGCAAACTAATTATTAAAGTAGAGCCCTCTAAGGGGATGGGGAGCCCAGAGGTGGGGGGGCGGAGACAACCACCAAACTCAAAACCTTTAAAGCCTCTTTAAACATAATTGCAGGCCACAGCTTGTGTAACCTGGCTCTCTGATTGGAAGGAAAGCACCAAAACTCAAAACTAACCTTGGCTGCTACAAAGCTGAGAATCAGTCCTCAGAAGGAACCTCCTTTTCTCTGCTTATATTGGATGGCATAATTTAGGATGGGCAAGTATAAAATACCACTTTTTAGGAGAAAGATATCCAAATGACCAACTGTGTGTTAAATATGTGTTAAGGAATACAGGGAAAAAAATATATAGCATAAGGTAGCTGTCTCAAATGTTTATAATCTGGGTGAGAACAGATTAAATAGATGAGTGGGAAAAATCTATGGTAGTATATAATTAACCCCATGCTAAATTGTGTGATATGGATAATAAGCACTAAATGGGCTTAAACAAGGTTGAAGTCAGTGATGTTGGGAACTGGTAGGTTCAAGAATAACTATCATGATTCAAGACAGGAATTAAAGCATCATTTTAGATTATGCCCTAAAGACCATTAGCTTAATATGCTGCTGGATCATAAAACCCAGGAAAATGCTAGCCATTATCAGAAACATGTCAGAGAGCATGCTGAGGGCATTATTCTGCTCTTTTATCCAAGTAGGAAACCTCCTGGACACTATCACCTTGGAAGGTGATCTGAAATATGTTTAAGTTAGCTCACAGATGATGGAATCCTAAATTATTTTTCCTTATTTATCAGTTTTTGTTTGTTTTTAATTCTCAAGCTTTCTCTAAATAAGTTACAAAAAATTACAATAAAGGACATAGCAATAAGTTTAGGAAAACAATGAAAAATCAATATGAAAATCTAAAACTATTCTAAAATAAAAAATATATTTTAAAATAATAACGTGAGACGCCATGAGGAGAAGCTGGGCAATAGGTACACAGGATTTCTCTGTGCTATTTTTCCAACTTCTTAAGAGTATAAAAAAGAGTTTATAAAAGAGTTTATTTTAAAAAAAGAGTTAATAAAAAGAAAAATAAAACTTTGAAAAATTACCTCAAGGACAAAATTAAAATGCAAAGATTGTAACTTTATGAGCTAATTTGAATGCCTTTAAGTTTCATATTTGGTTTTACGCTGCCTTGAAACAAGAGCATAGAGCCACCAAATTCTGAAAGAAATTTCCTATATGAGGGTTTATTCTTATAAGAAGAGATGAAAAGGGATGTAATGGTCAATAGATTCCCCAGTAGATTCCCTTTCGCTGTTCCTGATGCAGCCTTCAGCAAGAGAAGACAGCATAACATTCAAGTTCATTTAGATTCCATTGCTGGGGAGGCAGCAATGGAATCTAACAGAACCTGGTTTCTGGAGTGGTAAATGGATCCTTTAGGCACACCAAATGCTCCTTTCTCAGGCAGGTTTGTGATAAAAGCTGTGTGTCAGAAAGGTTGAGGTTACACTCTAACCTCCCTCCAGAGACTTGTATTCCAAAATACTGATGAAAAGAACTCCAAGCACAGAAACTGAGATGAGCAGATATTGGGCAGCACCTTGTTAGTAAAGTTGAGAAATTTAACCAGACCTTTCCAAACAAAGCATACACATAGAGGTAGGCCAGCAGAAGGATGGAGTAGCTAAACACGACACTGCCTTAGGCAGCAGCTAAAGTTTCTGCTCTGACATTAAAACGTATTTGGTAGAACATCTAGGAATCCACACCAAGGAAGATGGCAGAACTCCTGTGAATCTCTTAAGTTTTCAAAATGGGAAGTACCAGTTTTCTAACCTAGCCAATGAGAACTTCAGAAATATTCCCAAGGAATACCTAGTTCTGAGTAGCACGGCTTTCTGATGAGGCCCTTGAGGTCACTACCCCAGAGAGTTGAAAGAATGGCTTGTTAGACCCAGGCGCTATTTAACCTTGCCCAACTGAACTGCAGAGAACGACTGCCAAAGGCAGTGTATACATGTGCATAGCTTCAGAAGGTGGGCTTATTAAGATCTATTTTAGCATGTTTTCACTTTACCTTTATTAGAAGGAGAGAAGATATGTGTGCAAAAGAACAATGAGCATTAGTTAAGTGTGAAGGAAAAAAGAAAGGTATGAATAGTAACTAATTATTCTGGCAGTGTTTTGTATTTTAAATCACTTAGTAGCATTTTGCCAAATACATAAAGTAATTTTAAGTACCGTATTTTGGCCATAGATTGTTTCCATAAAAATCTAATAGCTATACGAAATTATTGAAGGGTTGATTTAATTAAAATTACATTCAACATTTATTTATTGACTATTTACCATGTATAAGGCATTATATTAAGACCAGATAAGCCCAATTTGTACAAAGCCCTGCCTTTGAATACTTCTCAATCTAATAAAGGGAAGGAAAGAGGAGAAGATATGTAACGGATACAAACAGCTACTCTGGAGGGAAGTAGTGATACATATACTGGAGGAGGAAATATTTTATTTAATTGGAGGAATCAGGAGAGACTCCAAGGAGGAAGCACCTGGGATGGGCCCTGGAAGATGGGGTGATTCTGAAAAACGAAAGTGAAGGAAGAGCAAGAAAAATCACTTTCCAGGCATAAGTCAAGCTCCCAGTGTAACAAAGCAAAGGGCATTTGGAAAGCAGCCAGTTGCCCTGTTTGACAATGTGCTGATTTAGGTGGGCAAGAAAGTGAGAACCAATTGAAGACATATAACCAAGGGCTTTGAAGGTCAGTGTGAGGAATTTATCCTGAATTTGGTTGAGGCAGGACCACACATTTAAAAAGTAATTATTCAGCCTTCAGGTATCACAGGAATGACTATTTCAGAATATGGAGAAGTATCTTATATAGGAGCAATGAAGTTACTAAAGTATCTTAGTTTTTCTTTAAAAAAACAAAGATATGCTAAAGTTCTAAATATAAATTTATTGAGAGTCTAAAATGAATGTAATAAAACAGTTGAGATTACATGCTTAGATATATGTTGAAAGATATTATTTCACTACAAGCTATGTGAATCCTGAAGAGCTTGCAAAAATAAATGTCACTTTCTAAAAAAAGGATACTAACCCGAATTCTAAATTCATATTCATTATATAATCTGTTATAATCTGTCACACAGATGACACTGGTGTGATACATATCCTTCGAGGAAACTGAATAAAAAGTGACTGAACTAAACAAATCCCTCATTATAGCCTGCTATGCCTTTGAACTTGATGGTGCAAGGAGACAATTTCTACTTCTATTAATAAATAAGTTGGCTTAATACTTTATATCATTAATTGCACTATTTCTTATTAGACCATTGAGCATACTGTTAGATCACCCCCCTGGCAAGAAGACATTTATTTATACTGTCTTAATTTTCAGACCCCAATGAAAATTAGATCATTAAAACTTAGGTCACTAAAAGAACATTGGTCAAACACAATAAGTTTCCACAGAGAGAAAAATAAACTAAAACCCATTTTAGGATCTGACCTTTAACAATATCCTTTCTGTTTATCACAGACAAATGTCAAAATAGCCACACTATTGGATTCCAATGCCAATAGAAACCTAACAGTTGCTAAAGCAACCATGAAAATGGATGTTGTAACCCTGCTTCTTAGGGATGTAATCTAGTAAAAGGTAGGGGAATTTAATTTGCAGTAAATAAAGCCAGACCCCTTATTTCTGGGCATTGCTTGGGCTCAAGGATGTGAAGGTGACCAATTACTTTCAGTGTCTGGTCCAGATTTAATTATTAGGGAAGGTGGGGAGCAGCCAAAGGAAAAAGTCGAAAGAATACCCCTACCCTGTCTCATTTCAAAAGATTAATGTGATGGGAAAGTGTCTTTGTCTCTCTTGCAGGATTCCTCTCAATAAGAGAAGTTTCTCCTTTAGAAGGAGGAGACAATCTCTGGCTACATGGTAACATGTAGTGGCATGGACAGGGTTTCCCAGTGCAGAACAGGCATGCTAGTTGCTTCTCTTAGTTTCCTAGGGCGGCCACAACAAAGTACCATGAACTTGGTGTTTAAAACAACAGAGATTTAGTGTTGTAGAGTTCTGGAGCCTAGGAGTCTGAGATCAAGGCTATGGGCAGGGCTGTGCCCTTCTGAAAGCTGTGGAAGAGAATCTTCCCTTGCCCTTCCTAGCCTCCTGTGATTTGCAGGCAATCCCTGGTTGCTTGCAACTGCAGCTTTCAGTCTCTTCTTCCATCATAAACTGCCTTGTTCTCTCAGTGTCTGTGTCTCTTCTCACTTTCTTGTAAGGACACCACTCACATTGAATTAAGGACCCACTCTATTCCAGTATGACCTCACCTTAACTAATACTATCTGCAATAATCTATTTCCATTCCCAGGTACTGGCGGTTTGGACTTTGTGACAGTTTGAAGCTTTGTGGACCCCAGAAAATCATGTCCTTAGAGCTAATCCATTCCTGTGGATGTGAACCTATTGTAAGTGGGACCTTTTAATTAGATTGGCTATTTAAGTTAAGGGCCTTTGACTAGATTACTTTAGTAAGGCATGGTCCAGGGAGGGTCTTAATCCTGTTACTGGAGTCCTTTATAAATGGGATGAATACAGAGGGACAGAGAGAACCCCACCCCCTGCCCCCGGCACACACACACAGAAGCATAGACAGAAAAGACCCAGAAGCTCAAAGAGGAACCCACAGAAGCTGAGAGAGAAAGCCACAAGAGCAAGAAGCTGAAATCAATGGAATCTGGGAGAGAGAAAGCAACAGAAGGAGCAACCCAGAAGCTGAAAGCAACAGAGCCTGGAGAAGGCAAGACCTGCAAACATTGCCATGTGCTTTCCCATGTGACAGAGAACTCCAGGATCACCTGCAGCTGATCTTTGGGAAGAAAAGCATTGCCTGATGAAGACTTGATTTGGACATCTTCATGGCCTCAGAACTGTATGCTTATAAGTTAATAAATCTCCATTGTAAAAGCCAAACCATTTCTGGTATATTGCCTTGGCAGCGTCCACAAACTAAAACAGACTTCAACATATCTTTTGGGGGGACAGAGTTCAACCCATTATGCCCATAAGCACTGCATCAGTAGTTCCTACCGACCCCATCCTCCAGCACTTCCCCAAGCAAAAAAAAAAAAAGGAAAGAAGTACAGCAGCCCTTAGCCAAGTACTATACAGGCAAAATAAAAGGTCTTCACTGATTAGGATTCTTCCCTCCAGTTAGGCTTACTGAGGAGGCAGCACAGAGGGGTAGACCACTGGCCAACTCAATTCCTCCACAGGCCCCCAAGTGAGACACAGAGAAGGGGCAAAAATATACACAGTAAGCTTAAAGTATAAAAAGCAAGGCTGTTCTTTTGAAGAAAATGCTGTATCAAGTCAGGCCATCTACCTCTCAAATAAACGCAACTAGCTTTCATGTTAGAAACTCCTGGACCACTGATTCTCTCAAGGTAAAAATTATTGAACTAAAAAGAAGAATGTATTGATTTTTAGGGGTATTGTATATCAGCAATAAAAAGAGGGCTTAAGGTCTTAAGAAATTTTGGAGGGTGGGAGGTTATTGGACAAATGCTGTGGGCACCAATTATTAGTGGCACCAGTCAGTTACCACACTGTGGGTGACCAGCGCGCATTTCTATATATAGCACTACTTTTGCTAAGCTGCAGTAAAATCACCCTTAAATACAGCATCATATCTAAAAGCAAAAGCAAAGTCATCTGTGGAGGCCCTCCCAGAGAAGCCAAATGACTGCTAAACACAAATACCACACATAGAGCATCCAAGACTCGTAATACTGTTATCTTTCATCAAAACGCAATATATTAAGTGAAAGAATAATTTTCCAAAAGATGTAAAATATTTAAATACTAGAAAACTTGCTCTTAAACCATTGCAACATGTGCAGAATTCACTTATGATTAAAATAAAAGTTCAAAGAAATGAGTATGTCATCATGCATTGTATGCACACATTCATGTTTGTCACATGGATTGAGTCCAGGGTAATATGCTTATAGGTCTACAACTTGCCCATCCATCTTAGCACCTAAGTCTTCAAAGATATGACTAGATAATTACATGCCAAGAAACCAAACTAAATAAATTCCCCTGCATTGGCACACTGACATGGACCTGTCCAGGGAAGAGCCACATGCATAGCCACAGACTCTTCAGGCTACTTCATCAGCGGACTGAGGCAGCTAAAGGCCAAATCTAACAAGCATCAGGCACAGTGGCAGTGATTCAGAATCCCTCAGTCAAGGAGACGGTGGCCCCATTTTCAGGGGAAACGTTGGTCTTGCTTCATGGCTTTCTGACTAGACACTCCCTGCTCCACCACAGACCGCCCTGAGGACCTGCCTTCAGACACTCCCACTACAGACCCAGTGTCCACTGCTCAGGGATATCAGACCAGAATCTAGGATGAGTAAAGAAACTTTGTGAGAAAGCAGGAGCAATAGGAGAACTGGGAATCCTGGTAAGGCAGCTGGGTTGAGGAGGAGAGGGTTCAAGGTTCAGATAACAGCCCAGAGAGGGCTAATTTTTAACATCATAAAAGTTAAAAAAAGAAAAACAAAAAGAAATTGGGTTAAGACTAGTTAAAAATCATCTTCAAAATTGTTTTTCTACATCTGGTTCCAAAAAGGTCTTCTTGAAACAGAAAGCTTCAATAAGTTTAGATTCCTCTCAGAAAACAATTTATAGAGGAATAGGAAAATTTCATAACCAGACCCCGCCAAAAGTAAAACATCATTTTCCTGTAGCCCCAACCAGCTCCCTCACTTGACTTCTCTGTTTCATTAATTGCACTAATGCTTTCCAAGTCCGTTACGCTAGAAACATCTGTATCCTTTTTGGCTTTTCATCCAACCATCTCCCATTCAGGGGCCAAATTTTGAAAATTCTTCCTTCCTTGTTGTGTTCCATGAATGAAGGCTTGAAGAAATGAGCCATCCTGCCTCACTGCACTGGCCCCGCCTTCACGGCACAGTCACTCCCAACAACTAATACTAGAAAACATTGGTTCACATCAGAATGCAGATCTTCCAATGTTGATGCATTTCATTATACAATATAAAAATATCACAAAATTTCACAGAAAAGTTCTAAAGTTAGTAAATTTTAAAATTCGTAAGCTGTTAAGTTCACAGTGGCAGGTAGAAATTTTCCAAAATTTTAATTTTTCCTTTAAAGCTCAAGTTTTATCATTGGCAATAAATGCTGTTAATTGCCTAGAAGTGATGGGCCCAAGTCATTCATTTCCAAGAAAATCTCTGCTAAATATCTGTGTCTGAATAACCATAGTTTGTCTGTCTACCAGTTTTCCAAGTAAAAATGGTGTGCCATTAAAAATGGTGTGCCATGAAAAATGTGCCTAGTTCAGTTTACAACTCAAACACTTTGTACAAGTGCTTTTCCCTCAGGACAAACAACATTCTTTAGAATGCGGCAGGAGTGCTTTATATATGCTTCCCATTTCATCATATAGAGTATCAAAAAGATGTGTACCGGGAAACAGATGTGGCTCAAGTAATTGGGCTCCCATCTACCATATAAGAGGTCCAGGATTCGATTCCCAGGACCTCCTGGTGAAAGGCAAGCTAGCCCATGCGGCGAGCTGGCCCATGCAGAGAGCTGATGCAGCAAGATGACACAACAAAAAGAGACACAGAGGAGAGACAATAAGACGTGCAGCAGACCAGGGAGCTGAGGTGATGCAAGAGATTGAGCGCCTCTCTCCCACTCTGAAAGGTCCAAGGATTGGTTCCCATTGCCGCCTAAAGAAAAGACAAGCAGACACAGAAGAACACACGGAGAGCAGGCAGTGAGCGCAAAACAATGGGGGTGGGGAGGAATAAATAAATAAATCTTTTTAAAAAAATATGTGTACCTAAAGGTTGAGATATTTACTGCTTCATCAAGGACATTCTTAAGTGAAACTGGATTTTTCTTCTGCAAATGCATGGAAATGGGAAATGCAAAAACTAGTATAGTTCAGTGTACTACGATAGCCTTGACTTATGCAGTTTTCCTAGCCATTTTAGTTTCCTAGGTTGCTCAAGCAAATGCCATGAAATAGGTCAGGTTAAACAATGGGAATTTATTAGCTTATCGTTTTGAGGCTAAAAGAAAGCCTAAATCAAGGCCCCAAGATAATGCTTTCTCCCTGAAGACTGGTGTTCTGGGGCTGGCTGCTTGCAATCCTTGGTCCTTAACTCGTCACATGACAAGGCACATGGCGATGTCTCCTGGTCTCTCCCTTCTCTTCCAGGTTCCATTGATTTTAGCTTCTGGCTGCTTCCTCTGTGGCTCTCTGGCTGAATTCCACTCCAGTTATAAAGGACTCCAATAATAGGATTAAGATACAACCTGACTGAGGTGGGCCACACCTTAACCAAAATAATCTCATCAAAAGGTCCTACTTACAATGGGTTTACACCCACAGGAATGGATTCAATTTTTAACATGTTTTTCTGGGGTGCATACAGCTTCAAACAACTATACCAGCTCATGTTTTTGCATGAGCACAAATACCAAACACAGTGGAAAAGGCAAACAACATCTTAGTATCATTATGAAAATAAGTTTGTCCTTGCAGATTCCAGAAATGGTCTTGGGGTTCCCTAGGAGCCTGCAGACCCCACCTTGAGAATCTCTGTTCTAAAACATTAAAATACATTCCTAACAAGCCTCCCTGTCTCCAGTCTCTCTATACTGCAGATAATTCTTATCTCAAACTGCAGACCAGATTTACCTAAATAAAGTACAAGTACAGATATGCCTTCCCCTTTCCCCCACCAACTGTCCATCAAAAATTTTCAAGTCCTCCCCGCTGACAGCAAAATTAACTGCAGATTCAAGATGCCCCATGAGATTGCCTAACCTGCCTTTCCCGCCGGGCTTCCTCCATTTCCTTTGCTCATTCCTTACTGTCTAGTCAAACAGAACTTGGGTTCTCCCACCTCGGCATTTGCTCGTCATTCCCTCTGCCCAGAATGTGCCTCTCAATATGTTTAAACCTGTGACTCTTACCCCTGGCTGAGAAATGCCTGGGGATCTTTTTAAAAAGACCTATTCCTAAGCGCCTCCCTCCAGAAGTTTTAATTTAAAGAGAAGGGGGCAGGAACAGGGATTTTTAAAGGATCCCTAGGGGACACTCAGATGAAACCCAATGAGCCTACCATATGTGCTACTGCCTGCAGCAAAGCCATTTGGATTCCTCCAGAAAGTCAGGTACACTCCTTCTCTGGACACCTGCAGCAAAGCCATTTGGATTCCTCCAGAAAGTCAGGTACACTCCTTCTCTGGACACCTGCAGCCTGTTGTTCTCACCTCCTTCATGGCACATCTCACTTCTGCTTTGTAGTCCAACCACTGTTCTATTTATCTCATCTCCCCACTAAACTGCAGACTACTTTTGACTCAGACAGCTTGCCTCCCTCCTCACCAAGTCCTCTGCAGTGCCGAGCACACGACCCAGCACAGAACAGAGTCAATGCATACTTTTGAGTGTGAGTAGTAAAACACACATAACACAAAACTTACCACTTCAACCATTCAGTGGCACTAAGTACATTCACAACATTGTACAACCATCACCACTTTCTCATTCCAGAATGTTTTCATCACCACATAAGGAAAACCTGTACCCAGTAAGCAGTCACTCCCCATTCTAACACCCCCACACACACACTAATCTACTTTCTGTCTTTATGGATTTGCCTATTCTGAATATTTCATATAAGTAGAGGCATATAATATGTGCCGGCTTTTTGTGTCCGGCTTCTTTCACTTATCATAATGTTTTCAAGAGTCATTCATGCTGCAGCATGACTCAGAACTTCACTCCTTTCTATGGCTGAATAATATCCTGTTGAACAGACATACCACATTTCACAATTCTTCAGACAGACATTTTGAATATACACCTACTTTCACCTTATAATGTTCACCTTACAGTTAATCACCAAAGAAAAGCATCTGCCTGCCCCACCCCTTCCCAGGAAGAAAATGTATCTTAAGTGGGGAAAGCCAGCAACTGACAGGAAACATGACATTGTACCTGGAATGCAGATGTGTCCTGGTCACAAACCTGTCTATTACATACATTCACAAGTAAGACAATGAGGAATCTATTCTTTAGATGACTTTAAGGGTTTGCATTAATATGTATCCATACATTGTAAATGTTGAAGAGATCAAACAAAATCAAAAGAATTTATCATACATTTAATTTTTCTATAATGCTTGTTTTGAAAATGCAAATTTGTTCCAAAGAGATCGAAATAAAAGGGAGCAATCTGAGCATAAAGCAAATTTCATGTTTGTTCAATGCAATTTCTCCAAGAGAAATGCTAGGTGAATACACACAGCTGAACCACGCTGCGTAGGAGTACGCAATAGGCACATATGCCCACACTTTAAACATCTACCAGCTATCTCAGTTCACTGCTTTTGACTTTAGCCACACTCACATATGGTGTTAACACCCTCCCTTTGAGCTTGGATAACGCTGGTTCCACCAAATCCCAACAGCTCATAATCCACAACTCTCTGAAGCCCACCTTCACGAGCCAACTTCAGGTCTTTTTTAAAGGTAAAGAGCCATGTTTATTGCAGTATTTATGTATTTCTTAACCACTTAACATATGTAAAACTATGCTACCCTATTTATTAGGTTCTATCTCTTTGTTTTCTGTGTCTGACAAAGTTCTTGAATGATCTGTCCCTAACCCCATTTTCCCCATAAGTGTTGTGGTTTTCATTGCACAATTTTGTGAAGTATGGTGATTTTTAGGAATGCAGATGTTGGGTTATAGCAGAACTGGCTGTATGGCATTTATTTCATAATAAAAGCTCAGGCCCAAGACCAAGTTTCATGGTTTGTCTCTTTCTTCACTTTGAGTCAATCCTGGACTTCAAAACAAAGACAACTGCACTTTCTTAAAGCCTCTCTCCACTATTTAAAAAGTTTCTTCTCACATCACCCTAAGTGAGAACAGCTTCCTCCTCCATAGTCAGAGAAATTCATGTGCACTAAATACAGAGATACTGTATAAGGAAACCCTTGTGCTTATCAAACCAACCCTATTTTCCACAAAAATCTCTAATCTGCTTGCAGATCTCTTACTTACAAAGGAATGACAACAGAACCACAGAAACAAGAATGAAGGAATCATTTCTCTAAAAATCCCTGGAGCTTACTTATGCTGCACTGATGTTTTTCCTTCTTATATTCTAGAAAAATTATATGAATCATTAAGTAATTTATTACCATACTTAACAAGACTTAATTAGACTGTTTCAAATGAAAATCATTAATTGGACTATTTCAAAAGAGAATCAAAGAGATGACGAGGGCAAGAAAATGAGATTTCAGATTTATTTGGAATGAAGCTAAACATTTTGACCTCTCAATTTACCCAAATACACAATCAAAATAAAATTCACACTTCATATTAAAATAGGGTAACAGATATTCCATGGATGTACATTATATATACGCGTCATCAACAACAAAAAAGCCTTCCTCCTGTACCTTAGAGTCAGGTGCACTGCGACTTCTCTTCCTGCTGCTTCAAATGCCCCTTCCTAACTTCCTCCCTCTGTGATGCAAACTGAGATGCTTTCTAAGCTCCTCTAATTCCTAAAACCCTAGTCCAAGGCATCTCCTCATCCAAGATTCAAACAAGCAGAGGCCTGTGTGGCCAAAAAAAAAAAAAAAGCAAACACCACACACAAAATATACACACACACAGGCAAACACTGAGGCAAGGAGGGAGGAAAGCAATAGTAACTGTCAGTTCTTCACCCCAAACTTTACATTTACATGTTTAGAGTCCTAACCCAGCAAAATCTTCATTTTCCCCTAAATGTTAATGCTTTTTCCCTAGAAACCTGAATATTCAGTGGCCCACAAATAGCTCTTATGTACTTCATCTTTTCCTATTGAGAATGTGAATTTATGTAAAAAAAAAAAGGGGGGGTGCGGGGAGAGGGATCCTAGCCTCTAGCTCCCTGTTTTCATCCATCGTTGGCAATAAAAACACCCTTAGGCAACAGCCAAGGGGCTATGTAATTTCATCAGGGAACTAGAGCAGGAGAAGAGGTATGAAGTTCTCAGAAGCAGAAGAAGGAATTCAGATCCAAGATAAGAAATGAGAAACTGAGCAGATGGAGACAGGGAACTGACTGGACTGCAGAATCCCAGGAGCTTTGCTAGAAGCTTCTACCTCCTCGTCCATTAAATCTCAGGGCCATTTAAGCCTCTGTCCCCACCCCTCTTCTGCAGTAAATAACCACCAGCCCAGACAGCAGAGGGAGGCCTACAGCAAGGGGTTAGACATGCCTAGGACAGGACAGCATGGAGGAGAGGGCGGTTCTTGGCACCATTGTCTCAGGATCTCAGGATGGCTTTAGGATCCAGAATGCTGTTAGACGACTCCTACCGTTAAGGCAGGCTCAAGAACCTTAACTGTTCGGAACATAGTTTCTATGACAATGTGTGCCAAATCCAAGCAACTGCATCCTAAATGAACTTTGGAAACACAGTCCTTTCATAAGGAGGCAGTACATGGCAGTGAGGAAGAGTGTGAGCTCTGAAGTCAGACAACCTGGGTTCAGATCCCAGCTCCACTCCTGTGTGGCCCTGAGGGAGTCACTGAATCTTATGGGCCTTAGTTTCTTAACATAAAATGGAGATAATATTGGTACCCATCTCCTGGAGCTGCACTAAGGAATAAATGAAGGCACTTATTAAGTGCTCAATAAATGGTTAGGTTGCTTTTTATTACCCTTATATAGACTATTACAATGAATTCCTAATTGGCCTCCTTGCCTCAAACCTATGTCCAAATCTAACCATTACTAAACAAGTAAGAGCCAAAGTTCACAGAAAATAAAATTTAATTATGGTCAGGAGCAGGCATGGCTCAAGCAGTTAAACGCCTACTTCCCACATGGGAGGTCCCTGGTTCAGTTGCAGTGCCTCCTTAAAAACAACAACAACAACAACAAAAAATAAGTAAACAAACAGAAAAAAACAACTCAGGGGAGCCAATGTGGCTCAGTGGTTGAGCGCCGGCTTCCCACATACGAGGTCCCATATTCAATCTAGACTGGTACCTCAAAACAAAAAAAAATTAATTATGGAATCGTGTCCACTTGGATCGCCATTTAATTTGCTGGAATTTTTGAATGAAACTATTTTAGTAGAGCTATTTTAAAACTAAGTTGTGATAAAAAGAAAATCTAGTCCCAAGTTTCACAACTGTGTGTGAGAGAGGCTTTATTTCCTGTTGGAATTAATAATCTCAACAAAAGAGAAAAAAATTTTTTTCATGTTTATGTACTCAAGATCAAACACTAAAATCCTCATGTTCGTTTGGTACAAGAACTAAATGGACATTTCTAAAGGGCATATTTTATGGACAAATCTAACTTAAATAAATCCACCTTGATATAAAGATGGCTTCTAATTACCCTAATGAGATGTAGACAGTTCAACAATCATTGAAACCTGACTTTGTACTGCAAACTATACACACAGATACATGTACATCCATCTATACATTTAGGCTGATGCCAAGAATGGATAATAAAATGCTCAACTGTAATACAACTACTGGATGATAAGATCTCTGAAGCCTGATTTCAAGATCACGAGGACTTCTTCAAAATTTATTTGCTAATTTGGAGAGAGTTCTAAAGGAAATTTAGGCATTCAAAGTCCTAAACTATGTAGTTATCAAAGTAAGATCTCTCTAGCCATTTGACTGTAGGGAACCTGGGAAATACCTTTATATTTTTCACTCTACAAAAACAAGAAATTCAGCCCAGTAGCCTGAAATCAAGGGAATTTACCACATGATTTCAGGCATCTTATCATAAAGTGTACATTTATTAACTATCTCTAACTTAATTAATACCTACTATACGCCAGACACTGTGCTAGATATTTCATGTGTTATATCTTTATAATAAAATGGCAAAATTAAATAACTCGCCCAGCATCAGATATGCAGAAAATGGCAGAGCTGGGATTTCAACCTAGAGTCAATCTGACTCCAAATCTCATGCCTCTTTCTATCTCAAATAGAATTTCCACATTATATATGACATCATCTGTATCCCTCAATAAAGAATCTCTAACCTCTAAGCAGTCTTCATCCTTCTGAGAACAGTTGCAGGTTTCCATCTTGTTACTAGATTACATGAACTCTCCCAGGTGTACTGCTCAGCACAGGACCCCAGCGCTTCTTAAGGAGGTTCATATCCACTTTCCTTTAGCAAAATGTTTAGCACGGCTTCATACAAATCCACAGGAAGCAAACTTTTTTCTCCTTTTCGTCTTTATGTATCACAGTCACTGACCATTTGACATTCAGTTTGATTCTCTTGGGCTTTCAGAACCTTTCTGTCCAGGCTTTCCACTGCTATTATTTAATCATCCTTGTGTTGGGACCCTTTAGCCTACTCTAACGTGACAGAGGATAGAAACACACTGCTTAAATGCGTTTACCTTTTAAGAAATATATTGCATTTGTACACATTAGCAGAGAAAATAACCCTACACAGGAAGACTTATAGATCAACATATGGATATTTCATGTTCCCTGCATCCCCACTTTTTGGATCTCTTTCATTCCTCTAAATGAGACATGTGGTTTTGACCCCCGCAACCCACTCCCATCCAATGAAACTGCTCTCACCAAAGTCACTGATGAACTTCCTGGAGCAAACGTATATATTTGATCTTTTATTTAACACTGACGATATTTTCTTCTATTTCAATGTAGAGTATAACAGTTCTCTACTAATACTATACTTCAACCATTTTCTCCATCCGCTTCTATTGGTATTTGATTTCCATTTATTCCTGAGTACAAAAACGTTGCTAATAACATAAAATATTTTCCACCTTTAATTTTTTCCCCTTGAATTCTGCTTGGTCTAATATTAATATTGTCATACTTGGTTTTCACTTGCAATTGCCTAATAGATCTTAGCCTGTCCTTTCATCTTCAATTTTAATGTTTCATTGTGTTTTAAGACTCTCTTATGAGCAGTCTTTAGTTGGATATTAAAACCCAATATGAGTTTTAACCCTATAAGAGAGGCATTTAATCCAATTTCATTTATTGTGATAGCTGATATGTTTGCATTTTATTTTTGTCATTTTATTTAATCTTTTTTCTGTGTTTCTATGCTAGGTACTTTATCTTCCATTTCATTATAAAGACAAGCTTTTTTGTGTGCTTTCATTTACTTTAGTATTTTGGAAGTTGGGTTCTTGTTTTAATTTTGCTAGTAGTTACCTTAAGTTATCAAATACATCAAACATTACCAGATATTACAAATAGTTCTCTAATTATAAAGTCAATAACAAGAGGATTACCATATTTTCTCAGATGCAGGATAAGGAATGTCTCATATATCACAAAATGTGTGACATGAAAGGATGATTTTGTAAAAAGGGTCATGAACAAATCTTTGACTTAAAGTCAAATTAAAGTAAAAATAAATTAGTTGATTAATCCCATTTTCATCAGTCATTTTTAAAAGTGAAGCAAAGAAAGAATTGTATCTGGAAATTTAGCTATCAAGTCAGGAAAACCTCTACCCCTTGTATAAAAGAGAAAACAGTTTACTAAATGATTCCACTCATTGTGTCGCCTATATACTCAACAAATTATTTGCCACTACCTACTTGTGGTATGCGTGGTAAATTTTACACCCTGGATCCCAGTATGGCCTTGAATTATCTTCCTACAATGTCCTCCTGTTAGAACTCTAAGCAGGCAAACTAATTTCAATAGTCCCCTAAATCAGCCCTAATAAGGAAGGAAAACCTGTTTTAAGAAAAGCAAAGAATGTGTGATTCTTACGTGTGAGACATCAGATAATGGTTAGCATGGATATGCTTTTGTCACTTATGTTTAGATAAGAAATGAATTGACTCAAGTATTCCACCCATGACCTCACAGCCAAACTAAAGGATACTCCACCCAGCATTACCCATCTCTCTGGCCAAGGACTAAATCCCAGCTCTAGTTGTCCTTCCTGTGTAATAAAGGGAAGAGCACGGCCTGGAAACAGAGGAACATAAGTGAGTTCCTTGGGAAATCGCTTCATTTGCAAACTACTTGGGAAATCTCTTCTCATCATTTATAAAAAGGGGACCATATCACTAACTACTTCATGAGGCTGTTTTAAGGATAAAGTAAAATAATGCACGATACTTGGCCCATATATATATACACACACACATTAAATAGTGTGAGTGTATACATATAGCCAACTTGTCTGTTTTCAGTTTTTTAAAAACCCACACTAATGAAAGCAATATATTTACTGATAACATTTTATGCATAATTCAGTTTCTATTTTTATTTTTTACCACTTTCCCAACTATAACCTCCTTAAATGCTTTTGAAATATATTTGAATTTATTAGTGTGCTGAAAAGTGACAAGCAATAAATATCAGACTTATATGAGACTCTCATGCCAAAAATGGGTTTGGTTTCGCAGGTATCCAAAAGAAGCTTCGTGGGAAGCGGGTGTGGCTCAGTGGCTAGATCCCCGTTTACCATATGGGAGGCCCGGGTTCGCGTCCCGAGGCCTCCTTGTGAGGGCACTCCGGCCTGAGCAGTGCGGTGGGCTGATGCAGCAACCTCACGGCAGGAAGCGGGTGTGGCGCAATGGATTGAGCACCCGTTTACCATATGAGAGGCCCCGGGTTCGCTTCCCAGCGCCTCCTTGTGAGGGCAGGCCGGCTCGCGCGGCGCCATGGGCTGATGTGGCAAAGACCTCACAGCAAGGGGGAGATAAGCAGACACAGAGAAGACACGCAGCAAATGGACACAGCAGCACAAGCAGCAAGGGGGGGATAAATAAAATTTTAAAAAATTAAAAAAAAGTTCTAAAAAAAAAAAAAAAAAGCTTCGTGTATGAACAAGCGTCATGTATGGACCTAAAGCACTGAGTTAAACTGAGGTCTCACTGTGAAAACAACAAACCTGAAATTTCATAGCTTCACCAAATTTGAAATTATAAACACTCCTGAATTACACATTTTAAAAGTTACATCCCTGATGGTCAGTTCATTCTCAGGTAATTGTAGTATCTACTACTTTCTATAATATCTTTATGAATTAAATTATAGTGTTGTGGGAAATCATATGTTTTAAAGACAACGCTTCACCATGACCACCTCCTCAAGATGATCCGAGGCCTTCTATATCATGACATTAAAAATAATTATCTTAGGGGAACGGATGTGGCTCAAATGGTTGGGTGTCCGTCTCCCACATGGAGGGAACTGGCTTCAATCCCCGGGACCTCCCGGTAAA
>JAQZBX010023386.1:0-30875 GCA_029593785.1 Cabassous unicinctus | reverse complement strand
CCCTGTGTGTTACCCTCAACCATTTGATTTGCATCTCTGCTCTCTTCACTAGTTCACAGGGAGCACATGCACTCTGCATTGCAGAGGACAGGAAGGAGCTGCTTATTTTACCTGTCCTTAGAAACCTTGCAAAAATCCCAGTTGGCGTAACAGCTGTTACTTCTGCTTTCTCACTTCCCATTCACAAACTGGGGCTCTCCTCCTTAAAGCTAGCTTTGACCTTAATTGTAGATTCATCATTGCCTTTGACCTCTCCAGAGTGTATGATTCTATTGATTACTATTTCCTCCTTGAATCTCTCTTGTCCTTGGTTTTCAGTACACCAGACTTCTCATTTCTACTTTTAATTTGTCAGTCCCGCCACACTCCCAGGCATCTTCCCAGTTCTTTTTCAATCTGCTCTATCCATGAGATTTGTGCACCATGAACTTTGAAGTTATTTCATTCCTTGTTTTCTTCCTGTCTCAGAAAAAGATATTTCCTAGGCCCCATACCTAGCCCTGTCTTTAGAGCCCTGGATTCATATTTCCTCCCAGTGGCTAGACTCTTTGCCCAAGCTCTCTTGAATTCAGCATGCCCAAAACCTCCTTCTTGGCCTTCCTCCATGATCCTCAAGTCACACAAGCTAATAATCTGCAGAACAATCACTCTCAATTGGGAAGAAGGAAGGTTGTGGGGGTTATGGACCCCATTGAGAATATGTTTTGCATATTAATCACATATATTTGATATATAATTCCCCCACTCTCCAGTGGTCTTGGACTGTCAACTAACCCTTTCCCTACCGCCCCTGAAAAGGTCTTTAAGGTCCATGACAGATTTCCGCTCCTTCGCTTCTGCCAGCAAAGACAGAAGACTTCTTTAATGGATCTCTGAGCTCAGTGGCTTTCCCTTCAATCCAGAATCAACCAAATACTGGCAAATTCCTTTTCTTAAAGCACAGTCTAGAGCATTCAATTCTTCACACCAGAAACCTTCACTGGCTCACTAGTGAAGCCCAGACACCTAACCCAGCACCAGAGGATCCTGTGTTCAGCTCCCAGCTCCTCTTCTGTGTTCATAGCCTCAGGCTCTCCCTGTCCCCTCATGCTCTAGCCCCACCACAGTGCTCACCCTTATTGGAGCTTTCTTGCAACTGCTTATTGCACTGCAGTTTTCCCCTTCAAGTGCTCTCTTTCTCCTTCAAGGCCCAGTTCAAATTTCTCATTCCTGTGAGTCCTTCTCCCATTTCTCCATTTGGTATTGATTACCTCCTCCTTTGGCCTTCCGTGGTGCATTATTTGTGTCTCTCATAGAGCTTGCCACGTTTGGACTCATTATATGGTCTGTATCTCTTGCCACTGTGCACCTTCCAGAGCCAAAGGACCCTGCACCCAAGCGGACATTGAATGAATGAAAGACTAAATGAACAAATGGCCTTCTTTTGGGGATATTATGCCTCAACAGCTTTCTAGTGCTGTAGGGACCTACAAAGTACTCTTAGGGTGCCACAATTAAACCATTCATACCCATGAAGTTGTCAAAGCTCATTTATGTTGAGACCTTTCCTTCTCCTTCCAGGAGCCACCTCCTTACATTTCTCATTGCTGGGGCTTGCTGCCAGCCATTGAGGAATTCTGGAATTCTGCTTAGCCTGACTGACAGGGAGGACAGTGTAGCAGGGTGTTTGAGATGCTGGTCTGAAGGCCGCCTGCCGGAGTTCCAGTCCCAACTCTGTCCTTGTTTGCTGGTCGGGCGATGTGCACCAGAGATTAGGTATCTAGTCTGTCTATGCCTCAGTTTCCACAGTTTTTCCAACATAGTAGTATCTGTCTCATAGGGTTGTAGTGAGAATCAGAAAAAAGGCAATCCTTGTAAAGCATGTAACACATGCCTCGCACTTAACAAGTATTCTGTAAATGAGTGTAAGCCGCTGGTTTAAGCTGTGTGAGGTTCTTGTAAGCTTCTAGGTCAGGGCTATTAGCACCTGGACTGGTTACAGCCCACAAATGAGTTTTTTGTTTTTGCAGGGTCAGGAAATGTAGGGGCATCTTTGGAAGTTTTCAAAATAACAGGAAATATAGGAGACTGGATTTATGAGTTCTCTTGAGAACATTAGAAGATCTGAAATGTAAACAGAGTGGTTAAGAATCTGGGCTCAGACCCTGAGTTAAGTCCCACTCCTGCTGCTTGGAAGCTGTGTGACCCAGTGCAAGTTACTTAACCTCCCTGTTTCTCAACTTCTTTATCTCTAAAATGGAGATAATAGCACATTAAAGGCTTCCTGGGATTATTAAATGAGATAATATATTTAAAGCTTTTTGTGTACTTGCCTGGTACATAATAAATAGTAAGTTATATGTGCTGTTTCTATTGTAGTTGCCGGTTTTACTACTGCAGTTGTTGCTAGCCAGTGACCCTGAGCCCAAATTCCCTTCTTTGGCAATAGTTAGCACTGAATAGCATGAGCACTAAGCAGGGCGTGAACCTTCCAGGTGGCCTTTGTGCCTGCCACACTCCCTGCTTTTCTTCCTAACAGTTTTTGTCTTCTCTTGGCATTTGGTTTGTATTCCCTGCTCTGTGTCCCTAGACAGAACCCATGTCCAGGAGGGCTATGCTGTGAATCAGTCTTTATGGAGGTATGAATGAGCCTCAGGGACCTTGCAGTACAGTGGTTCTTAATGTGTAGGCTAGACCTATAGCATCACCATCACCTGGGAACTTGTTGGAAATGCAGATTCTTAGATCCCACCCTAGACCTACTGAACCAGAAACTCTGGGGGTGGGCACAGCAATCTATGTCTTAAGAAGCCCTCCAAGTGATTCTGATGCCCACTGAGGTTTGAGAATTATTGATTTAACCCACGTGCTCTGTATCCATATTACCTACAATTTTGTTTTCTTGTGAAATTTAAAATATTTAGTTGTTTCTTCAGGTACTTCAGGTATCTGTCCTGTGTATAGTAGGATTGCTGTCTTCTGATAATGCATTTTAGAGATTAGAAACTGCTTGGTTTGGGCTTTTCTGCTCTGTAGGTTTTGTTCTGTTAAGAACTATGTGGATTTTGATCTGTCAGCTTGGTGGAGGAATACAGCTCACCTGGATAGACTTTTTTTTTTTGGTTAGAAAGAACACTCTTGAAAGTTATGGAAGGGACTGCTTTTTAGCAGTGGAATCTCTGAAGTAATGGAATTAATGAAATTTAATAATTCTTCTATAGATTCTGATTTAATGATGACTTTTATCAGCTTTCTAACTTCTGTGAAGTGGCAGTTCACATTGTCTTACTGACTCTTCCTTCCCTCTTTATAGTACTTTTTATTGGTTTCTCAAGAATTCTATGTGTGGCAAAAATGCTGCACCCCCCTCTCCCCCCCACACACTCCAACAGTATATTCAGAAGACCTTATTCTATTATTCAGTAAAAATAATTACATTTTTAGCTTTTTACAAAAAGCCCTAAATTATGTTCCAGGCTTGTACGTTCTTATCAAAGGTGTTATTTTCTTCTTCTTTTTGTACCTTCTTAGGTGTGTAATTTATGTCTATGGAATAGCATCCTACTTCATAAGCTTATTCTAGAATTTAGTGTTTGTGATTGCTAATTTAGGAAGTTCTCAAGTGGTTGCTTTTCATTTTATGAATGTGATTTTAAGATATCTCTATGCCTCTTTTCCAAGTTCTTGATTGGATTATTTCATTCTACAGATCAGTCACTCTACTATTGATGGCAATATTATCATAGAATAAAGTTTTTGTATTTATGGAGGATAGATTTGCTGTTGAAATTTTAACTTGAAATACCCTTTTAAAAATCTTACACATTAGCAACACTCAGATTCAGTGTCACTAGAGATAAAATACATAGGTTACACCACCAAGCGTAGGTCACTTATTTTAGCAAGGATGGCTTAAATGTAATTGCTTACAATATTACAGTATTGTCAAAATAGTATTAGAGTCTACTCATGACTGTGTAATACACTCAATAAAAGTTGTAAGGATTTAATGCTATTTTAATAGTTACTATGATTTAATTCTTTTATTTGAGGGAATGAAAGTCAGGTATCAGGAGTACTTTCTAAAGGAGAGTTTCAGAGATCTTAATATGCAATAATTACACATTTTACTTAACTGAAATGGAAAGTGCATAACTAAAACATTTTGTCAATAACTATAAAAGAATGTTGATAGACATTAGCCCCTAAGCTACACATGTCTTATTTAGTAATCCTGCTTCCTTCATGATTATTTACTAATAACCCTGGGGACCATTCCCCCCTTTCCCAGGACCCTACATACACGTAGGAGAGCAACTGAAAAGGACTTGAGCGTTCATTTCAAGAAATTTATATCATCGTTTGGTAATAAAAGCATCAGTGAGAATTGGTTTATCTTTTTGCTTCTCTAGTACATAAACATAAAACTAGTTCAGTTTATTTCATCAAAAATTTATTGATTGTATAATGGCACAGTCTCTGCCCTCAAAAGTATACACAGGTTATTAAAAGAGTAGATACATGTGTGTACAAGTAATTACAAAGCAGTGTGATAAGTTCAAAAATTGAGGCAGGACAACATACAGATGAGGGTGTGATTGGGTTTGAGGCGATGGTGGGAGGTTTGCCTGGTGAGACTTCATGGACTAAGGGACAACTAGAGGTCTCACAAAATCATAAGAGTTTTCAAGGTGAGAAGGAAATTTACATGAACAATGGCTCAGGGGCAAAAAGGAGAATGGTATGTCTGGCAGTTATAAATTTATACAGGAGGTGGATGGTCAGTTAGAAGGTGAACCCAGAAAAGTCAGCAAGTTCAGGGCTCTCAGGACCTTTGAGGTCATGGAAAGAGGCCTGATCTTCACCTTATGGTGGTAGTGTTGGAGCTAGTAGCAGATTTCCAGAGCATGACTAATCTTTTATGCAGTTTCTCTAGACAATTATAGATCAGCATCCAGAATGAGAAATAATCTTATTTTCCTTTTCTTGAATCATAAAGAGATCCAGGAAAAACATTGGTGGTAGTTAAGTACAAATAGGCAACTATCCTTTGAAACATCTTCAAAATGGATATGATTGATTGTGGGTCAGCAATTCCATCTCTCTCTCTCTATACAAAAAAAGGCATAATGATGACACATTCTATTTAAAACATTTAGAATTTATAGTCTGTAGGAGTACTGTGAAAGAAACTAAGTAAGCATGGCATGTTGCCTGTCTTCAAGAAACCTGTCTTTGGGGGATGCTAGGAGCTTGAAGACATACCCAAATAGTGGGAGAAATAATTTTCAACCAGAGGTGAGGGACAGGGGAATGGATTGGGGAATGTTCTGGATAAACTTCTGGAAAGGGGACAGGTGTGGGCCAGGAAGACATTGCTGATTACATGGTATATCTAACCACCGTTATTGGGCAGAGAGAGAATACTAAAGAATAATAACATACCATTCCTCTCCTTAAATTGTACATACTCTAGCATGTAAACAAAGTACTATACTACATTATTTCATGTGCTTAATAATGGTGCCTGTATCTCCCATAACATGCTTTGATATTTTGGGGTAAGTTTCTTTATAATTGCAAAGAGAAACCTTCATCCAGGATTTCAGAGACTTTTCTGATATCTTTTGGATCCTCAGTCTCTTCATACATAGTATACCTTCACCCTTTACCTTCAGCTTTCACCAAAAGACTTTGGATGGTTTTTGTTGTAGTTATTATTTGTTTTAAATCAGCAAGTGTCTTGACATTTGTGGGATACAAAAGCAGTAGTGTCATTCAAATTACATGTATATAAGAATAGCAAAGATATTTTGGGATCTGCATTAATTCATAATAAATCTTTTCCAAATTAGGAGTGGTCTTTAAACGATGACCTCTAGTGGCTATTTACTTTCCACTGCATTCTCTTGATATTCATTCTACTGATGAAAAGATCTATGTAGAATTAAAATCTTTATAATCCTTTCTGTACGTGAGAACAATAAAATGTAAGAAAGCATTTTTCTATTATTGCTTACATTTTATTTCCAAATAAATTATCTTTTTGAAGTCTCCTCAGTAAATAGAAGCTAAAGTTGTCAGCTTAGGGTTATATTGTCTGTCTGACTACTATGATTTTCTTGGCTTGATGCAGTAGTATTTTTCCCTCTCATACATGGTAATCTCTCTCTGAATTTTTTACATAAGAATATGTATATTAAAGGATCCATACAAATGTTAGTTGCTGCCAAAAAGAGAGTTGTTTCCTTAGCAATAAACAGTTGATTTTGTAATTTACAGTCCGTCTTATTGTTGGTTTGACTGTGAGTATATGGGATTCTGGCAAAATGAAATGGGGCAAAGCATATAAAGAAGACAGCTATGACAACAAATACTTTACCTTCCAGCTTTTTGTTGCTTCTGCTGTCCTTACTTCTGGATTTTCTAAAAGAATTGTATACTTTTTTTGCAATCACCATATAAAACAGAAGCATTAGCACAAAAACAATCCAGAAAATAAACTGGGATATATAATTCACCACTTGATGCCATTTCAGCCCCAGAGGACTCTTCAGGGAGGCACACTTTCTCACGGAGGTTGGTGTTGCTTCCCTGTTACTCAAGGTCATGTTTGGCAAGGAGATGAGGAACAGAAGGAGCCAGGTGAGGGTTGAGACCGTTTTTGCAAAAGCAGGTTTTTGTACAAAAAACTTTCCGAAAGGTCTGATGATCTTGAGGAATCTGTCAAAGGCTATGAGGCCCAGCAGTATGATGCCCACATACATGGTCTCATAAAAGATGACAGCAGAGAAACGACACACAAAAGCTCGGAGTTGCCAGGGGCCAAGGTGCGAGTCAGAGAGGATTTTGAATGGAAGTGTGAGCGTCATTATCAAGTCAGCCACCAAAGTGGTTTTGAGGTAGACGATGAAGGTGGAGGAACTGGGGATGTGCGTGAACACCCACAGGGCCAAGGTGTTCAGCAGGAAGCCAGTGAAGAAAACTCCCGAGTAGAGGACTGGGAACACCAGCTGTGCTATCCGCGTGTCTCTGGGGCAGCGCTCAGACCCGTTGAAAGCTGCCTCCACCGTGGCGTTCATTGTTTCCAGTGTCTGCTACTACAACTAAAGTACATACACAAACGAAGTAAAACCAAAAGCACTTCATCATTTGTAAATGCTACGTTTTTCAAACAGACTTTAGGTTTGTAGCATATTAACTCTTTACATTTATTCAACACATTGAATAGATCTGTTGAGAAGGCGCTTGTTTCTGGAAGGAATTTTTAAAGCATGTCATACAGTTTGGGTACTTCTAACTGTACAGTTACTTGTTAAATATAATAAACTGATCCTTATTGAAATCCAAATTATGGGTTCTACCCCTTTCACAAGTGCTACTTTTTAACATGACAGTAAAACAGAACCCCATTAAGAGGTAATAATACATGTCAGATTGCTGTACGTTTTATTAATCATTGTGCTCATAACAGAATGTTAACTTTTAAAAACTTTTTATTGTATTACCATATAGACATTAAGATTTCCCATTTTAACCACTTTCAAGTTGCGGTTCCGTGGTGTTAGTTACATTCACAGTATTGTGCTGCTGTCACCACCAGCCATTACCAACACTTAGCTATCACCCCAAAGAGAAACTGTATGAAGTTCCCATTTCCCACACCAACCTCTGCCCCTGGTAGCTTGTAATCTACTTTCTGTCTCTATGAGTTTGTATAATCTAGTTATTTCATATAATTGAGATCACACTATCTATCCTAAAATATTAATTTTAAAGCACATTTTTATTAAGCATATTCCATCTTTGATAAGCAAACCCACTTATAATAAAAATTGAAATTCACCTTTATTTGGAACTATAGCCAGCTCTGTCTCTTCTGATTGTGGCAGTCATTAGTTCAGTCCAAGAAGAGCCTGTGAAACAAATGTGATTGTTCTGCTTTCTTATACCAAGTTTCCTTCCTCATTTTCACAAGTCTAATGTGATCCATTAGAACCCCTTCATATTCAAAACTTTGGGGATTTACTAATAGGGAAGCTCTCATGTACTGTTAATCTAGTATAACTTGAATCCATGAATTTATTTGCAGTTCTCTTTAATATATTTTCTCATAACTTATCTGAAGGTTACTTTATCCACATGTTCAACCGACATTGTGTGCCTCTTGTATACAGTAATAGGAGATAGAATACAATAATATGGAGCCCCAAATTAGACTCTAGTAGAAGAATGACTTGCCTCTAAAACCACACAGAATTGTCTTCTGCAGACTTATAGACTAGTTTTCTTAGGAATTTGTGTTCAGAAGGAGGGTCTGTTTATTTCTGTAGACATTTGTCTTAATCTCTTGATCCTTGGATTTCTGAGATAAAATTACAGATTGTCTAAGAAATAGGGACTATTAGACCTAGACTGTTAGGGTTAGAATCCCAGATCCACCATTTATTCGGTACTAGATTATAGGCAGATGATTCAACAGATCTGTGCCCCAGTTTCCTCATCTCTATAGAGGGTTTAATAATAGTATTTACTTCATAGTGCCATTGAGAGGATGAAAACCACTTTCGGAAATCTTTTCTGCATTTGATGTTGTATGTGTAGTACAGAAGGTTTCAGGGATTGCATCAGTCATTCTTGGGCCAAAGGTCTATATCATTTTTTTCTGTGGATCTTTTCAAGTTTGGAAAGGTATAATCGCTGCTTTTCGATAAGAGAAAGCTATTGTCCATAGCCGAAAGGCTTCCTTGTCAGACAGGTGAAGGAAAAAGAGGAAATTAGGAGATCTTATGGTGTATGTGTGTGCTTCTCCACGGTGAGTTTCACTTCATATTCTTGCCATTAGCTTTTACCACAGAGTTGGACCAGACTGTGGAGTTGGGTCAATTGAGAGTTGATAAAAACACTATGTAGGAAGAATTTTTTGGATTGCCTTGGCTCTAGATTCTAAGAAGAAACATTCCATATTCCCCTGGATGTTTTTAAATATGTGGCAATATGATGTCTGATTATTTTGGTTGTTAGTACACAGTGGTGGCACAGTCTTAAAAGAATTTGACTCATTAATCTGAGGAATATAGAGTCTAGATTTCATTAATGTAATGGAATATAAGTGAAACATCAATCTGTTTGCTCAGCAGAGGGGGGCGGGAAACAACTTTTATTTTATTTTATTTTTTCAAGTAGAGGGCCTTGACTTTTTGTCTTACTTGATTCATTGTAAGCCTCCCTTATAGCCCCAAATCAGTTATCTAGATGAAGGTACAGAATAGTTTATCTTCAAACGGGAAATGCTGTACAGGATAATTTCACAATTTGAAAACTGGAAATCACGTTTCACTCAAATTTCAAAATACTTCAGTGTGAGAAACTAAAAAAGGGGAACTGATTTGTGCTGCCCATTTCTAAATGGAAGCTTATTCTTTTAAATATGGTAGGTTTCAAAATGTTTTTAGTAAATGTACAACTGATCATTCATTCTTTTTTGTTTGCTTGTAATACATTATAAGCAGTTCCTAGAAGTACCAGTTCTCCTACGGGATGTCTTTTGCCCTTGAAGGCACATCTGAGAGGCAGAGCCATTATGAGCACTATGGAGCGAAAATTCCCGTGTTCAATTCCTTATTTCCAGCACTTAAATATCTTCTGCCCTTGGACAAGCTATTTAAACTCTCTATGACTCTTCTTTACAATGAAGATAAACCATGGTATCTGTCTTATCGGGTTAAGAGTATAAAATGAGTGAACATTGACCAAGTGCTTAAAACAGTACCTGGCATATGGGAGGTGCCATGTAAGTTTCTTGTTACATAAAATCAAAACAAAACTAGAATACCATGTAGACCTGTTGTCCTAACTCATAGAAGATGAAAGGGAATCAGAGAAGATACAGTGAATGGTTATAGGTGGTAGGAGCCTCCAAATTCAAATAAACTGAGCATTTAAAATCTTATTGAGCATAAAGGGAATATAATCAAGGTCAATAAAATCCCACTAGCTATCCTGTTCTAAGTGATTATCTTACCTTATTAAAACTTGCAGCAACTGTCAGAGATAGGAAATTGAAGCACAGAATTGAAGCAGTTTGCCCATAGTCATGCAACTCAAAACTGCCTGCAAACCCACACAACCTGATTCCAAAGCCCATACTTGGAACCCACCTTACTCTTCTGTCTCCCAGAAGCCATATGTAAGGTGAACATGATACTGTTTACCAAATTCTGGAGTTCTTCAGCTGGAATTTACTGAGTGATGCATGAGAAAGAACAATCAGCTGTAACATTTAACGGACTTGTGAAGCTTTTTGCCTCAAAGTGAGGTGTGAGACTGAAAATGTGAGTTGGTTCAAAGTTTATAATCAAAGGTTCAGTGACGCAACAAGATGATGCAACAAGGAGACACAAAGAGGAAAGACAATGAGAGACACAACAAGGCGGGGAGCTGAGGTGCCTCAAGCGATTGAGTGCCTCTCTCCCATGTGGGAGGTCCCGGGTTCAGTTCCTGATGTCTCCTAAAGAGAAGATGAGTGGACACAGAGAGCAGACAGTGAGTGGACACAGTGCAAAACAATGAGGGGCAGGGAGAATAAGAAAATCTTTAAAAGTAAATAAACGAACAAACTACCTTATTTAATCATCGTTTAAAAAAAAAAAAAAATGTTTCATCATTGTAGGAAACTTGACCAGGGGAGGGGAGTCATGCATACATAATCCTTTGAGGTTGATATTTGTAAATCATTATCAGACATCAACATTTTAGGTATTATTAAAAATGATGCCTGTTTTAGTTTTCTAGACTGCTCAAGCAAATACCATAAATGGGTTGGGTTAAATAATGGGAATTTATTAGCTCATGGTTTTGAGGCTAAAAGAAAGTCCAAATCAAGGCGTCATCAAGGTGATTCTTTCTGAAGACCAGAGTTCTAGGGCTGGTTGCCGGCAATCCTTGGTTCTTCTGTCACATGGCAAGGCACATGGTGGCCTCTCCCTTCCCTTCCAGATTCCACTGGTTGCAGCTTCTGGCTACTCCCTTGTGGCTTTCCTCTCTGTGTGTCTGAATTTCCACTCTGCTTATAAGGGACTCCAGTAATAGGATTGAGACCCGTCATGATTGAGGTGGGCCACACCTTCTTAAATGAAGTTAACCTCATCACAAAGTCCTGCTTACAGTGGGTTCATACCCACAGGATTGGATTAAATTTAAGAACATATTTTTCTGGGGTACATATAGGTTCAAATTACCACAAACCCTATTCAGCAAATACCCTTTTCGATATGGTTAGTTAGGATCCTGACCAAGTGTAATTATACCCTATGTAAAGATTTTCCTGTAAGTTTATGGGTATATAAGCAATCCATAGAATTCAGCATCTGAATATTTTCTTCTCAAGATTATTACAAAATAATAAGGTCCAAGATTGTCTTTCCTTTGTCTTGTTACACCTTTCAGAGTAATGTTTAATTAGTAGTTCCTCAGCTTGTATGTATTCAGTAAGGTAATACATTTTAATATGATCCCATACTCATCAAAGATGCAGTAAAAATCCATAGTGCTTTCCATAGGAAATTTAAGTGGGTTTTAGATAATCTACACTATTGTAGATTATTGCTGCTTCTCTTTCCATTTCTGATCTCTTTTGGGATTTCTCAATTGGATCAAAATTAACAGTTCTTGTTTATGTGACTAACTAGTACCACATAATGTCCAGAAAACATGAAGTATTTGCTTTCATTTGGGATGAAAGTCAAATGAGAACTTTATATTAAATATATTGCATATGGATTAGTGTGGAATTAGAGTGCAGGTTATAAATCTGACCCCTTTTATCATCAGCATATGCTCTTGATGTGAGGTACCGCCTTCAAAAGAGACTTAGCAATACAGCATGAAATAAAACAGTGTTGGCAGCTGTCTTATTTTTGTTTTAAGTGGATTTTGATATTTGACATAAGAGTATATGGGGAGCTGAGTCACAGTAGCTAATATTTTTGAACAAAGAAATTCCGACAAAGTGTGATTTATAATTTAATGTAAAATTTTCATGTTATACACACTCACAATACAAACAAGTCATTACAAACACTTTAATCACTTTCTTTTGAATAGTTATGCTGTGCTACTGCATAGTCATATTTAATTCGTTTTTCTCACTAGGGGAAATGTCCATTAGCCCAAGTAGTAGGTATTTTATGGAAGCTAGTAAAGGTAAATGTCAATAATGGCATTTTACTCATTAAAGTTTCAAAATATTAGTAAAAGCAGTTTCTCTAATGTTAGGAAATATTCATAATTTTTAGTATTAGAATGCCATAAATAACTACTTATTTTAATGACTTCCCTTGCTTTTTCTTTCTTTATTGCAAAGATATTCTTTAACTGTCTTCTTAACGAACATTAAAAAAATTCATTCCCATCAGCTACCATGTCAATTAGTTGAAATCCCATAAATTTTTGCTAATTAAAAATTAGTAGTTATTATTCTTTGACTGTATGTCCCACTTACCTAAATTTTTATAAGTATCACAGTAGGTCAGCATTTTGTTAAGGGGCTAATATTAGGATGTACATACATCTTAAGTATTACTATTAGTCAGAATATTATATCAGATCATTTTTCCTTAGTTCATTCATGAAAGATAACATTATGATCAATAATGTATTTAATGAATTACAGTAGATATTATTATGTGGTTACCCATTTTCCAAAGCACTGCAAATGGTTAATTCTCTGTGGTTTTGTCATTCAGTGTGGAGATTGGATGCCATTTCTTTGTTTACTACACAGTAGCATGCTAGGTTATTTTCCTGTGCTTTAAGAGAGCTTTCAATAATGGAAAAGTAAATGAAATTTACTTTCGGAGTCTTCTATTACCTGTTTCAAAAGTCTTTGTTATTAAGTCGGCTACTTCTTAGTGCTAATATTTTTATATAGTGCTTTCCAGTAAGTTGTTCTAAACACTAGTAGATTGAAGTACTTCCTTGGTTTATTTCTTTACATTGGAGTTTCTTCGTCTGGGTCACCCCCATTCTGGCCTCTTTTCTTATTTTCTTGGGATGGAGATGTTGCTGAACTGGGGCATTTCAACCTACTCATCAAGGAATTTCTGAAGGACTTGCAAAGGAAAAAATAGATGAACGGATCCAGGCACGCGTTTAAGGAAGTTAACCACAGAGTGCTTTCTTTAACATAGAACAGAGTATTTTCAGCCGAACAGTCAAAGACGTCCCGAGTTTGGCTCAAGGTGTAGGGAATTCGAGCAAAATGGAAAGGCACAAAGCAAATAAAAAATACAGCAATGATAATGAAGACTTTGACGCTCACCTTTTTCCTGGGCACTTTGCCTACCCCCCTTGTCCTTACGTATGACCTATACAGTTCTTTCGTAATAAGTGTATAGCATACAGTGATGATCAAAAAGTTAATCCAGAAAATGACTTGGCAGATATAATTGACGATTTCATGCCACACCAGGCCAAACTCTGATTTGAGGAAAGAGCATTTCTTCACGTTCTTGTCTATTGGCTTCCTGTTGGTCAGAATCATGTTAGGAAGAGAGAGGAAGAACATGAAAACCCAGATGACAACAGAGAGAATCTTAGCCCCCAAGAGACTGTTGGGATTGAATGTTTTAAATGGCCTGGTGGTCTTCTGGTAGCGATCGATTGTTATCAGTCCGAGGAATGAGATACTGATGTACATTGTGAAATAGAACGTGACGGAAGTGACTTGGCACACAAAGGTTCTCAGAGGTCCTGTTCCCAGTTTGGCATCACTGAGGATTTTGAATGGGAACGTCAGAATCATAAGAAGATCAGAAATGACTGTGTTCTTAAGAAAAATGATAAAGTTGGATTTACTGCGGATTTGAAAGAAGATCCTCATAGCCAGGCAGTTCGTGATGAGCCCAACAAAAAAAAGGACGGTGTAGAGCAGAGGGAAGAGGACCTGGGTGATTTTGTAATCTCTGGTGCACAGGCTGCCGTTCCCAGCCGCAGCAGTGAAGTTGTCGATGGCTTGCATTTCTTCTTTGCTACCTGGAGAAGAGAGGATAGGACGATTATTTTCAGTCTGAGCTAGTAGATGTTGCTGTTATCTCTGAATGTAACTTTCTTAGACACAGCCTTCTCTAAAAATTGCAGTTTCTGACTGTCATTGTGGCAGTTAGGAGGAGCACAAAAATTTTGAACTATTCCATCTCTAGCAACATGGCCTGAATTACGTTATGTGAAGGTGCAGTTGTTTTGTCGTTATTTGTTGAGTACGTCTGGTAGCACATTTTTTATCCTACACTTAAGCCCACTTAAGTTTATATATAGAAGCCAGAAGAGAAATTTTTGGGCTGTGCTTTATTCTCTTGCTTTGTTTCTGTGCCTCTTAATTTTTTTTTTTTTTTTAATTCATGCTATTTCCTGCACCATCCCCATTCTTGGTGTGTTTTTATTCTATTAACCATCAAAGGGTTCCAAGGAGAAATAACTCATCATTCCCTACTAGAATTTCAAAGCGAAAAGGAGAAAGAAATTGGTGTCAAGTCAGTTTTGGCAAATGTATTGTTAAATGAATAAAGCACTTAATCAGAAAAAAAACCTTTACTTTATACTTGGGGATATCCTGCTTCTTTATTGCTCAGTCATCATTCCAAAATCGGCCTCACGGATTTTTTTTAGTTCCATACTTTTTAACCCCTGTATATCTCATTCCCAAATCTGTTCAGTATATTTGAAGTTTTTATATAATTTTAAAAAATTATCATTGAATAGAAATTTTAAAACAATAAAATATAAGGAAAGAGCCTGCATGTATGATCATTAGTTGACATTCCTCAAAACAGCTAGAACAAACTTTCTAGGTTTATGGAGGGTTATATGGTAACTAAAATAAAAGTAGCAAAACTATTCATGTCCTTGTCTGGTTTCCTAGGTGATTACCATAACAGGCAGCTATAAAGAAAATTAAAAATTGACTTGACTGTATCACCTGACATTTAAGTCTTGAAATTTGAAATGTAATTTGTTATCTTACTATTTTATTAAAGACCAATGAAATTGATTCTACATAAAATTTGATTCTTGATTGTCAGATGCAATAATGTTGAAAGTACAAATATCTCAATTTTTAAAAAAAGTCCATGGAGATTTAAATTTGACAAATAAAGGTAGCACTTAATACCCCAAGTGTCAATGGAATTCTTTTTTCTATCCTTTAGTAAAACAATTAAGAATTATGTTGTCGTAAGCATGTATTCAATTTTCAATAACTCCCCACTTGTGTTACCATGATACATTTTATTGATTTTTATCCTTCTTTGCTCCAGCTATTTGCTCCTAGTTTGCATTTTCCGATAGATTTGGAAATTCTCATTTGGGATTGCTCATTTTGAGTAGACACTTATTTACCAAGTATTCTTGACACTGAAAATTTCAGCCCTCCCAATCTATATTTAAATCACTTTTTGTACTCTTGAGTTAATATGCAATTTGCATTTTGTCTCCATGCTCCGTATGAATCTTTAAATATAAAGCTTAATTGTTGTCTTTAATACCATTAATGTAGCTTGTATTTAATTTTTATTCTGAATACGTAAGTAGTCATATAAAGTTTAAGAAAAAAAATTGGAAAAAATTGCACACATCATAGTGTAAATACATATATTCGTCAAATACTTCTAAATATGAAGTTACCTGGTTGCTTGTTGATTCTGAAGATTTGAATGTATCCAGTAAGTGGTAGTTAATGCAACGTGCAGAGTGGCATCTGGTGTTTTCCTTTCAATTTCTTAGTTTAGTTGTCAAAACTCTTTACAGAGAATTTGCTAAGCTTTCATCGGTAAAGTCTTGAGTGTTCTAGAGCGAAAGAGAGGAAGAGGACTTCACAATCAGAGATTATCTTCAAACACTGAGGGCTCAAAGCTATGCAGACACTTTGAATTTCAGTCTGGCTGCTTTTAGGACTTCTGCTTTTCTTTCCTTGTAAATGTGGGGCCAGAGTGGGTAAGAAGTCATCTTTTAAAGGCCCTTTAAAATAACAAAGCTTTTTACTGAAACCTGCCATAAAGTTGATGGTTTATAACTTTGCATTCTTTTTGTTATTTTCCATGGAAATGATAATTCCAAATTGAGACCAAGCTGTTGAGGTCTGCCTCCTGGTGAAGGTTGCAGGCTTGCTTTCTCAGATGATTTACCTGAAAACATTGTGCTCAACATTGGGTGATATATGATCTTTTAACAAGTTATTAAATTAACTAGAAATGTATGCCTGTTCAGGATGCTAAGTCTTTTGTTTTTTTCCTGATTAATAATGTCATTATTATAAATCTGTGTTTTTTCAACTCCTTTGTAGGCAAAACAGTTTACTCCTATTATGAACTATCAGGTTCCAAAATTAAATTAGTAAAGAAAAACAGTTGTATCCATTTGCCAGGATTATTATATAAACTGTCTTTAATGCTTCTCTTGAATACGATTTAAATATAAACTAACTTTTTTTTTTATTGTTTATTTTTAACTAGCTTTGCCTTTTTGGAAAACTATGTCATTAAATTAAAGCATCCTGGTATTGTTATTTTGTACAGTTTCTTAACTCAAAACAGAAGGGCAAAGGAGATGGTAGGAGAAATTGGAGGTAAAGCTTTTTACCTTTATATAAATATGTGTGCATGCATGCACACACAGACATAAAAATATGTTTTTAAGCTGTAATGTTTCCCTGTTACTAGTAGAACCACTTGGGTAGGTTCCTTTCCTATGAACATATATTTTGGTTACTTATTTCTTCTGAGATTTGAGTGTGTGCCTGCCTGTCTTTGTATATGTTAAATATTTTCAACAATGGTTCTCAAAGTACAGAACAGTAGATCAGCCTCACTGGAAGTTTTTTTTGAAACACACATTTTTGGGCCCTAGGCCAGTCCCACTTATTCAGAAACTCTGGGAGTGAGGCTTAGCAATCAGTGTTTTCATGAACCTTCCAGATGATTCTCATGCATACTAAAGTTTGAGAACCACTGATTTAAATTAACATGAGAATTTTCTTGGCATTAAGAATTTGAAACCAAGCTATGAATTTAGCTCTATTAAATTGGTTATCAGTTAAATAATAATACCCATCTATTGGTTGTTTAGAGGTGTCAGTTGGATATCATACACCCTTGGAAAGTAGGTGTTCTTAAATTACTTTCCAATTTGACTGTTGTAGTCAACAAATCTTAACTGATTTATTGGTTTGTAGGGACAGAATTATACTTTTTGAAAGAGCTTTATATTCTTTCAAAGAATACTAATAGGTAAAATTTGGTTTCCCATACTGTCATGTATTAACTCATTTTATGATCTCAACTACTTTCTGAAGCAGAAACTGGTATTATCTCTATTCTTTGGATGAGGGAAACTGTGGAGAGCAGTGAAGTAGTTTTCCCAAGGATACCTTGTTAATAGGAGACCCATTTCCACCCATGCTGTCTGGCCCCAGAGCCTGCAATTGTAACCACTATGTACCTGGAGATTCCTCCATCCTCACTTGTTTCTGCACCCTACCACCTACATACCCATGCCACACTGAGGTGGTGGGGAATGAGTGTGTTTGGCTGCTTTCCATGGTTTGCCCAGGAGTGAGAGGTGGATGCCATTTGTGGAATGGCTTCGTTTCTTTCAATAAAATAGTCATACTTGCCTCTATACCAAATTGTATATGCTAAAGGATATTTATGAAGTGTTTCTAATTTCTTCAGATGACAGAAGGTTTTTGAAAGGAAATTATGATTACTTTTCTACAACTCAATGCACCATATTCGAAGAAAACTAATTCGAGGTACTTAAGACTAAGTACTTTATTGAGAATTTATATTTCCAAATTTCTAGTGGAGCATAAATGTGTTTGGGGAATAAAAGAATGGCTTGACATCCTGATCTAAATTAATTTACTTTTTCCTCTAATTTTAACTTACAGCCACACCTGTCTGTGGACCTTCTCTGACAAGATTTTCTCATTGAAGGATGGCTGGCTGTTACCCATTTATACAACTTGACCCTGAAAAGGGACTAAAATCTTTGAGAAGTGTCTCTCATTAAAAAATTGTATCATCACATAAATAGGAAGTAGAGCAGGCTGTACACTTTAATTTTTCATTAGTTGCGATTAATAAATCACAACAACAAATGTAGTTTGTAATTGTAAAAAAATTACAATTGGAAACAGAACTAGCTTTGGTTGATTTGGATATTTTCTGTGATTGAGATGGTTTAGAAAAACTAACTAATATACCCCAGAATTTTTACTTGCAGGTGGTTTAATTGGCTTATTTATTTTACCAAGTCTTCAAAAAGTAGTCTGCTCATCTGAGAATATTTGCTTCAGATATTATTCTGAACCCAGAGGGCTATTCCCTGAAATGGAAGGACCATGTGGTCCTTGTGGAACTGCCTTTGGGCAGAATAAAGGAGATAATATTAGGAGTTTGGATTTGCTCTGAGGTTGTTTTAGTTCTAAACTCTGTTGATTCCAAGTGTGGTCACTGTGACATTAATGAATGTTTTGATTGAGCGTGTATGTGCTAAGGCAGTGCTTAATAATTATTCCATCTAGCTTGGCTTTACTGGTTAGAGGATAGAAATTGAGGCTAGATATATAACATACTCTTAAAGTAAGGAGTCTTTAAGACTATGTCATTAGGGTATTTAGCAAAAAAAGAATGCTCTTTGGTAATCCAGTTACTTGTCATTCCTGTCTTGAGTGTTTTGCTTGAAAGCAGAGGACTAGTATATAGTTAAAACCCTTGACATCCATTTCCCTTGGACACATGGTGTTTTTTGATAAAGGTGTCATTTCACCCATACTGTAGACTAGAACAGGGATTCTTAACCTTTTTGTTCCACGGACCACTTTGCCAGTCAGGTGAAAACCATGGACCCCTTACTAAGTCCACACTATACTGTGTATTATTTAATAAATATATCAACTGCACCAACATGTCCCCACAAGAATAGTGTTGTTTTAAATTTCAATTCAAGCTCAGGGACCCCTTGTTAAGAACCCCTAGACTAGAATGTATTGTAGACCTAAGATTTCCTATATAAATCTAATTTAAGGATAAAGTATTCCAATTCAGGTATGTTTACTAATGAGAAATTGTCAATTTTCTCTATCCTTTCATACAGTCTATCCCTTCCTTCAACCAAACACATGCATACCAATTCTTTCACCCCAGCCCAAGAGTATTACTGTTGTTTAACATTTATTTGAAATTATTGTATTAAAAATAGAATCGTGTGGTAGAGTGAGGTCCAGCTGAAAGAAATAATATATGAAGACATATTTTAAGAGTTCTTTGTTGTAGTACTTTAAAATAATTTTAAATAGATTCGTTGTTTAAAATCAGTGTTAAACACTGATTTTTTGCTACCTTCCCTGGAGAGGAAATAGGATGCTGTGTACAATTTATTTCATGAAGTATACTGGGTGTGCATTTAAATGATTAAACATACAAAATTAAAAAGTGTTGGAGAGATATGAGATGCTCTAATTTTATCAGAAGAATAATTACTTCATCTGTTTTTTCATTAGTGTTTGGAAGAAAAGGAAGCACATTCAGGGTGGGATTCTTTTCCCCTTTAAGAGGAACATTAGTTTATTAGTTAATTTTAAATTATATCATTTTTGCATTATTGTACAAATATCAGAAAATATGAATAGGGTAAAGGAGAACACACAGCTCTCTAACGTCCCCACCGTTATCACATCTTTGTGAGCATGCACATATTCTGGCAACATTTCTAATTACTTTAAGATATTAAGATAGCTTAGTGTAGACCTTAATTCAGTTAACTTCATTTCTTCTTTCTAAGGATTTTTGACTTAAGAGACATATTTTAATTCTTGTAGCATAACAAGCCTGTTTGTGGTGTGCATCCTCCCCGTTTCTTGATCAATCAAATCTTTGTAGTAGATAATATCTGGGTCAAGAAAGTAGTTGATCTAGAGAAGATTTTCAGAACTGAGATTCCTGAGGAGGTAATTAGAGCAACCAAAGGGGAGCAATGAGCTAGCATAAAAGTTATGGCTAGACTTCTGTAGACTCTCCAGTTGATTTTTTATTCTCCTACTCAACAGATGTATACTTCAGGTAATAAATAATACAGAAATTCTTTGGTGCTGATCACAGATGATTAATATTACTTACAACCATGTAACTCGAGGGTGGTTTAATGCCTACTTGAAAGAATAGAAATCACCGGTACATTTGGAAATATTTAGTATATTTTCTTAAGTTGACTTTATTCTCATTTAGTATAAATTGCTATTAGAAGACTTGTACATTTTTTACATGTACCAGAAATTGATACAAACAAATCTTTTAGGCCATTGAAAATCAGTAACTTCTTTAATGTTTCTGCCTTCTTTTCTTTGAAGACTAGTGTAATGACAGCTATCATAATTCCCTTAAAAATATTAATCGTAAGAAACACTGTCTCCACATGTTACATAGAGGTTGACTGGTGATTCCTTCTCAGCTAACTGTAGGTTGCTCTTGTTTTTTAATTCCATCCCCTCACTCTCAACTCATGACTTTGCTTTTGGCCCAACTCCCTGAGCATGTTAGAGGCAATGAACTTATACAAGCTTCTTCGGGTTGATTACTTCTTCACTTGCAAATTTTTCTATAATTTAACCAATTTTCTTTTTCCCTATGGGTAAGTAGGAAGCTGTCCCTTTCTCCTTTCAGATTAATTCCATCCTCTCCTGTCTCCTTTATCAGTTATTTGTTCTCCCATTTTGATTTCCTCTATGGAGACTCCTTCATTTCAGCCTTAAAACAAGAATTTGACGTCAGTTATCCTAATAAAACGTTCTCTCTCCTCTGATGTTATTGTTTTTCCTGCCCAAGGATGAGTGAACGTGTGCTGCTTTCTCTCACCTTTGCCTTTTCACCATTTGCTCTTCAGCCCCTTGTTTCCTGCTTTCTGCCCCTGCCACACAAGAGAAACTTCTCTTTTGAGGTTCACACGGAGATTTTTAAAGAATCATGTCAGAGAGCAACTTCATCCAGTGTGACTTCTCAACCCTCACCTGACACTGTTGGCCCCCATTGTTAAATGTCCCTGGATCTGACTTGAGAGACACTCCATTGTCAGATCATCTTACTAATTATGGGCAGTACCTATGCACCATTTGACGGTTTGCTTATTCCCTTCACCAAACCAGCTCTCCTTGATCTTCTTCCCTAAAGAGAACATGAGTCTTTTGTACCCCTCCCAGGATATAACATATTGCTCTCTGCATCAGTCCCCACTTCACACCACTCACTAGACATGTACAATACATTTCCACCTACCCCTCAAATTGCTCACATCTGAAAATGAATTCATCAGCTTTCTGCCCATATAAGCTATTCTTTTTTTTTTGTTTCTTTCTTTGCAACAGATTTTCTCTAATGAGGCCAACTTGAAGTCCAATGAGAAGCACATCCACTCAACTGCCCAATCATTTCTCAACTTCCTTCAGAGACCTCTTGATTTTGCTTCTTATTTTTCACTTCCACTGCTCAGACCTAGTTCAGACACTATAAACTTTTTTGCTCTTTCTCTCTGCCTCTCTGCTCTCCCCTTCAGTTATTCCATCACTTAAATATCAGATTATGTTTATTACAAAACTGGTTTTTGTTCTTATCTTCATCCCTACTCCATTACTTTAGCCAAGTGTTTATTACTTCACTTATTCAGTGTGTAGTGTATTCAACTAATACAAAATGCCTGCTTGGTACTGATTTAGGAGAACATAGACACTAACAAAACAAATGTAGTTTCCTCCCTCACAAAATTTACAGTCCAGTGGGAAAGACAGACATTAAAAGAGAGTAGAAAGTAAGTAAACTACCCCGATAGATTCTCCAAAGGCTCTTTTCCCAACCCTATTTCTTATCTGGTGAAGACTTTCACTAAACTGGGTTGACAGAATGATCTGGCACTGTAATTGTACATAGAATTTCAAAGAGTGAAATGGAGGCTCTTAAGGGTATTTTAGGTGGCAGGATGAGCAACAGCAAAGTATAAAGAAGGTACCAGGGTCTTTGAGAAAGGTTGAGTAATGTGGTACAGTGTGGATATGGTTGGGGTGCATGCAAAAAAGAAGCAGAAATCTAGAAATATGAGTTGAAGGTAGTGAGCGTTTTGTATGGTATGCTATTAAACAGTTCATACACTTCATCTTAGTCCCACAAAAACCTTACAAAGAAGGTGGTGGTATCCCATTTTTCAGAGGAAGAATCTGAGAAGCAAAGTATCCAGGATCATGGAGGTGATCAATGACAAGCCCACGACTGGACTGTTATTGACACATTGTCTCCCTAACTGTGGGGCTGTAGTTGTCCTGTATGCCATGGCGAGTGCATGGCTCTTTCCAGGATGCCTTCTGTCACCATCCTGTTTTGACTTCTAGCTCTGTGAATACTACTTTTGTACCGTTGAATCTGAGCACCATGAAGACAGAGGACATTCCTCCTTCTATTTTTCTCAGGCTTCCTAGCACATTCTCTTGCTCTGAGTAGACACTTCACAAACAATTGTTGAATGACATTGCTGACATCTTTCTGTCACCCTCACACAGAGGTGTACATTTGAACCATTTACCTATGCCTCACTGAAAACAATCACTGGACACATGACCAGCACTGCTCGAGTTTTGGAAAGTTTTCTTAGTATTTTTCTGTTTCCTTCATTGGATTTATACATACACATCCTAGCAGACCACGAGAGAAATGTATTAGTAATTCTGTGTAACAACAGCAAAACTTCGAGATTATCAAGCAGCTCAGGTCATTCAGATGTGCAGTCAGGTATTGGAATCACTGGCCTTTGTAGACATCACCCTTTGGGTCTGTCTTGTGAGAATTTGTGGGGACAGAGGTTTAGATACTCGGACATTAAAAAAGAATAGCTTCTGGTGGAAACATGCTCTTGAACTTCTTTTCTTAATTTTTAGGAGGCAAATTTGAACACCTCTAAAACATTAAGAATTATTTGTGGGCTAGATTGGCAGAGTATACAAATATATATTTCTGGTTGAGTATAATTAAGGAAGAAGTGCAATGGGAAGTGCTGTCCTGAATGCAAGTATGTATGAGAGAGACAGACAGACCAACCAACAAAAGTGGCAGGACCTAAGAAAAGAAACAGGCTCTTATTTCAAGAGCGTAGAAACAAAATGCTACTTTGCAAAGAGCACATCCGGGGAGTGTTCCCAATTAAACATCAAAATTCTCCAAGTTGGAAGGTTTTTCCTCTTTGTGCAGACACTACTAATTATTAACACAATAGTTTTGCCCTGGGAGGAACTCTTTTCTCATGTAAGCTCCTTAGGATAAGATGTTTTAAGGGTAGGTAACTGTCTAGCATGGGAGAAAATGTCCAAAGAGTAAGAAAAGGTGGTGTATTGAAGGATAGAGCTAGAAATTTTACTGAGAAAATAGAAGACTAGCATTGGAGGGAGAAACTTAGACATAAAATTTCAAAACAAGGCTTAAGAAAGTTAATGCATCCTGGACTAATGAAGTCTGGCTAAGGAAAATGAGTTCAGCAGTTGTACATGTTTTTGTTATGCTGTGACTAAATAATTTCCTTTCCCATGTTGGAGAAAATGGTGCTTGGATTCACTGTGTCTGAGGGATGAAGTAGGGGGTATAGAAGGGAGAGTGGTGATATCAGAATATGTTTGAGTATCTGTTTAATTCATACCTAATGATATCTGTACTCTTTATTGTTTTGTCATTTTTAAAGAAATGTAACTGTATTTCACACAGTCCTGTTGGATGTAAGTGGAGTATCTTTTTAATAAACTTACTTGAGGCTTTTATTAAGAATTTGATTTTTAAATATAAAATATCGAATATTGCTACATAAATAAAATGAAGCTTATTAAGAAATAACATTCACCTTAAGGGAGAAGTATGACTAGAAAGTATGTTACTTGATACCATGTTAAGTTTAAAAAAATTCAAAAGTTTTTCCAATAACCAAAACTTACTCAGTAGAGTACGCCCGCATCAAATGCTTCTATTAAGACTTCAGGTCAGTTGACACTTTTTTACTTTAGCAAGTTCCAAACTGGAAAAACAAGGGTGTTGCCAGTAGAGGTTGAGGTGAATTGAAAGGTAGGCAGAATGCTACCACTGCAAGCCAGCATGGAGATGCTGTGGTTAGTGCATTTCGTGGATGTGAAATGCAACCCCACCCCTGGAAACGAGGGTTTCAAAATGCATTTTCTGTTTTCCAGGATGAATCTTCAAGTCATGAATGTAACCAGCGCACAATCCTTCTTTATGGAGTTGGCAAAGAGCGTGATGAAGCGAGGCATCAGCTGAAGAAAATTACCAAAGATATCCTGAAAATTCTAAATAAGAAGAGCACCACAGAGACAGGGGGTAAAAAGCCTTAATGCATTTGCTCCCATTTTGTTGTCATTTGTCTTCCCTCTTAGCACAGTCTTTATCAAAGTGGCACATGCCACTGTCTCCAAAGTGTTTCCTGTCCTGAATGACTGTGACATTGAAAAATGAATAAGCACTTAGGTGGCCATTTCAGTTTTAAAACCTTTTTTCCATTTATAGTAAACTTTGTATTAAAATAGCATATTCTATAAATTTATATAGGTAATTTTTATTCCCTACTCTTTTTTTTATACTACCCAAATCTTCTACTGCATTAAAGAATGAATTGGAAAGTCCTTAGTCTAGAAGAAGTCCATTTCTCTATTTCTTTACATAATTTTTCAAGCTTATAGATTGCTTTTGCTCTAGGGCACCCACATTTTCATGTTAATTGAAAATCATGACAGTGTAATTACTGATTTTTCTTACATTATTCAGAAGAATAACTAATAGGTAGTGGTAGTTACCTATATCACCAAATTATTTTCAAATTATTTCAAGTGAAAAAAAAAAAAAAACACCTGGGTCTTTGCTCTATTATGTCTTCTTTATTTGGAATACTCCTTCTCAATGCTTTTTACATAGTTTTGACAGTGGAGAGAGATGCCTTTATATTATGTTACCACATTACATAATTGGAAAGTTGTAATTACCTACTTTACATTTGCCTGTTTACATTTTTCAAGGTTTGTTTATTCCATTAGGCAATCAAATGATTTAAATATATCATTATATTACCACTACCCACTACCACTGCTTGTATTTTTTTCTCTAGTATTCAAATAATATAAATGAAAAAAACGTTTGGATATACCCTATGCAAGCAATATTCTCCCTATACAAGGTATAAACCATCTCTGGGAAACCTACTATGTTGTTCAGTACAAAATAAAATTTTTTATGAGCTTCTCCATAGGGGATCCAGTCCAGACTCTAACAGGGTGAATTATTAGAGCTTAGCTATACTAATTATTTCCTAGAGAAATGCACAGATATAAATATTGCAAACAGCTTCTCTTTTCTCTCAAGAATTAAGAGTGCGCATGTAGAAACGTGTTAAAAGGGCAGCATGGTTTTCAGCCTGAATATGGTGTGCTCGGTGTCTGATGCCTGAGGTGCTAAGACCTTAGTACACAGTGGGAAAACTACCTCCATATGATTTACTCCTTCCCATTGCCAGTTTAGGGCTTTGTAATTAATTGGCTGCATTAGGGAACAACCCAGCATTGTAGAAAGGGCAATGAAACCCTCTTATTGTTGGCCTGTCATTATTGAGCTTGAAAAAGAAAGTACTTCTGTCTAAGAAAACTGTTGATCTGTTGTTTTGATGTTTTTTCTCTCTCAGAGAAAAGAGGAAATGGGCTGAATTTAGACAGACAGTCAAGTCCTGCAACTAGCTTGCAAAGAATATTTGAAACTACTTTTGGTACATTTATAAATGGAATGGATTCTATTTCCTTTGTCCTTTCAGTAATATATATTTTATCTAAATTAATGTTTGAGGGTTCTTCCAGATCCTATGGATTTCTTGACTTTGGAGGGCTGAGGTGGGTAATAAGGGGAGGGAAGCATTGTGGTATCCTTTTCTGTTGAGTCTACTTCCTTCCTTCATGAAGAGTTCTTAAGGCTAGACTGGATCCCATCCAATCTTTGTAACAGTCCCCTAAATAGGCAATTCCCACTTAGCAACTCATGGAGAGAAAATCATCGTCACTCCATGCTTCTCTTTGAGATATCAGTGATTAAAAGTACCACTGAGGAGGGAATTTTCTTCTTGTTCTTATTTTAGGTAAACTTTCTTAACCAGGAAGATGCATTAGGGATGTATTGAGCTGCACTTTGGTAGATATCCTAAATTCAAACCACTACTTAAAACTTAGAATGCTCACCAAGAGCTAGTTTACTGTATTTCTGATTTATGGGAAATTTACTTTTTTCAGGAAAGATAAGGACTGGTAAGGTGGTAAAACAGAGCACGAATTAGCATGTATTTGGCTTCTGGTAACAAAAATATGATTTTGGGAAACCCATAAGATGTGTTCTCACATCGGTTTTGCCAATTCTTGCCTAGGGGGATTTATCATCTGTACTGTAAATGGCATTTGGTTGAAAAAATGTAAAACCTCCTTTTACATTTGCATTAACTAGTTACCTTTTCTGATTGTTAGCAGTGTTTCTTTAGAAAGCACTAATAAGTTTACTATAATCTCTAAAAGGCTAAAGCCTGTGAGATTTTAAAAGAAAAACCAAAATTAAGCAACAATTATTATGAAGGCAAATTTACATAAAACAAATGAGGAAAATCTATATGATGATATTGTTATTCATGTAAATATCATTAAAATAAAGAATTCCATTGAGAACCACCACTAATTTCTTACATTTTTCTTTGACATTGAATATAAACTGCCAAAGATTGATTGCTAACATTTTTAGAATAATGATCTTTTATATGAGATTTTAAAAAGTTAGCTATGACTAGGTAAGTGGATCCTGCCAGTCCCCTTTCCAAGGACAACAAAGATGGGCTTATGAGTTCTCACCCTGGATCTACTTCCTCTAGTCTGTTGTTTTGCTTATGTGTTTTAGTCCCAGGAAGGACAGTGAATGATACTGACTTCGCTTTTAAAGCATGTTGTCCACAGGTTATTTGATGTGAGCTCTTCAGCCTCAGATCAATGATGTTAGTACATGAAAATTTTTAAAACTTGTATATTTTAAATATACTCATGACATGTGAGCAGCTCTTGTGAAGGCAAAATGCCATTCTTAATTTGGACCTTTGAGAATTGATGTGGGTTAAGATGTAGGTTTAATGACTTGGTAGTTTTTATTCTTTGTATTATTATTGGTGTTACCTGACAAAAATGACACAGTCCTGTAACTAATGTTACACAAATTCCTCTTATTTTAATGCCCCTTTGGCTATGGTATCAAGGCTATTATTAATATTAATATTATTTTAAGGACATTAAGGCACACAGCTTGTTTTTATAGCTCTTTCCCAAAGAAGACAACAAGTTGAGGGGTAGAACTCTTGTCTTCAGTGGTCTTTAACTCTTTAGAATCACAATGTTGGAAATGACCTTAGAGATCAGATATTCCAACCTTTCATTTTTGTTTTCTTATTTTTCTCTTTGTAAATAAGTGTTAAAATATTCAAAAACAGGATTTAATCTAATTTTGGATCTTATTGTTAGAGCTGTTAGGAACAAGATAGTCCCTCTGGAATAAACAGTATTTATTATATTTTTATTTTTTTATTTTTATTATTATTTTTATTATTATTTTTTTATTATATTTTTAAACTGGAATTTTCTCCAAACTTCTTTATGCCAAATTTATATTAGTAGCACTTTCCCATTAATATGGAGTGATTTAATTTCTTGATATCCCAAAAGAAGTTGGGTAGGAATTGTGTAAATTCCTTCCTTCCTTCTTCTCTTTCTCGCTTTCTCCCTCCCTCCCTCCCTCCCTCTCTCTGTCCCTCTCACAGTCCCTTTGTCCCTTTCTTCCTTCTTTCTTCTCTACCTTGCTCACTGGCCATATGCATCCCTCTCTCCCTGTATCCCTCCCTCTATCCCTTTGTCCCTGTATCTCTTCCTCCTTCTCTTCCTATTAAATTGTTTGGGGAAAGTATCAAAGTTGAGTCTCCCAAGTAGACGCCAGTGAAGTTTTCCAAGATGTTATAAAGTACCTGGGTGATTTTTTTCACCCTTCAGTGTTGATATCATGATATTTTAAAAGTCAGAAATGTTATTAAAAACACTTCTCTAAGAGCCCAAATCAAGAAATACTCACTTGAATGAATAAATAAATGGTGGTATGGTTACACAATTGGAATACGTACATAAATGAGACTGAACAAATTAAAATTACATTCAACAGTAAGGGTTGATCTCACAAGCATAATATGTGAAAAAAGGTAGACATGAAATGTACATAGAGTAAGATTCCTTTTGTGTTGTATTCCAAAATGGGCAAAAGTAATCCGGGATGTTAGAAGTCAGGATCTTGGTCTCCTATGGAAAGAGAAGTGGCTGGAGGAGGCCCAAGGGGATTTCTAGGGTTCTGGTTCATTGTTTCTTGATTGGAGTCTCACTACATGAGTGTATACATTTTGTAGAAATTCATGGAGTTTGTGTAATTTTCTGTATGTATATTGTATTTAAATAAATAGACGACATTAAAAAAATCAAAAGCTTCTCATAAATGGAAAATTATATGTCTGCTTTTTGTTTATTTAGTTGGGGATGAAGGACAAAAAGCCAGGAAGAACAAACAAGAAGCTTTTCCAACACTGGAGACTGTGTTCACAAAACTTCAACTCCTTTCGTATTTTGATCAGCATCAAGTGACATCTCAGGTAGCTGTTTAATGCTGTTTGTTTGTTTGTTTTTTAAAGCATTTGGCATATTTATAGTTGCTTAAAAATCTTTTATGCAATAGATATTTTAGGCCTTCGCTGGTTTTATAAATACAAATTATAACCATATTGGTAAGTATTTCAAACTATTGAGTTCATTTTAAGTGTCAAGGTGCTTTCCTTAGAAGGATTAATTATCATCATGAAAATATTTTTACCATGTGATAATCAACATATAAAATAATTCCTAATGCAATACCCATATTACTACATTTAGGTCTTGCATTGCTTTTGATATGGGAGAAATCTATTGATTACTGAAATAAAATATTGCGTAATTGAGAAGAAACCAAATCTCTTTTGCTTCGCAAACCCATTGATATTCAGATAGATATTATCTCAAAATTAAATAGCATTTATAGTTCTACCTTTAGATTAGCCAAGGACTAGGCCCTAATGACAACTTGGCATATTTCTTCAAATAATAATTATAGGAAGGCAATTACTGGATTTGTACATGATTTTGGCTTCAGTAAAAATGTTTTAACGTCTAAGCAGAATCACATATAAATTCAAATGTCTTAAAGTTAAAATAATTTATCTGGGGAAGCGGGTGTGGCTCAATCGATAGAGCTCCCATTTACCATATGGGAGGCCCCGGGTTCACCTCCCGGGGCCTCCTTGTGAGGGCAAGCCGGCCCGCGCGGCGCGGTGGGCTGATGCAGCAAGACCTCACAGCAAGGGGGAGATAAGCAGACACAGAAAAAACACGCAGATGGACACAGCAAACACAAGCAGCAAGGGGGGGATAAATAAATAAATCTTTAAAAAATAATAATAATTTATCTGAATAAAGAATTATTTGGAGTATTGGTCTTCATGATTATTTTCACTTTTGTTTGTACAGATATCTAACAATGTGCTAGAACAAATCACAAGTTTTGCATCAGGAACTTCCTATCACCTCCCTTTGGCTCACCATATTCAGCTCATCTTTGATCTCATGGAGCCGGCACTGAACATCAATGGACTAATTGACTTTGCAATACAGGTGTCAAAGAGATTGTCTTTTTCTCATTTGTGGGAAAGCAAACCTACCAGGCATCATCCATTTTAAAATGCTAGGATAGCCAGACTTTATGCATTAACACTATCTTAAACACCTAGTACATTTCCAAGTAATTGAGTCATGCTGAATCAACAGTCTTCAATTAACATTTTTAATTGCAACCATGTTCATAATTTTAAAAATAATTTTAATTACTGCTAAAATATATATTAATGACATAAAAATGAAAGTTTTGAGGTTTTAAAAATATTTTGTCTTTTGTTTTGCTCAGGAAAAAATAAGTTTCTTTGTTTTGTATAGTAGTGTATATTTTAGGTTAAAAGCAAAAAGTCCTTTGACTTGTCTTATATTTCTCATACATAGACTTGAGCTTACTTGGTTGTCTACTATTATTAGCAAATAGAATTAACAAGCGGTTTCCATTGATTATTTTGTTGGAGGGGTTAGCTGTTTTAATAACAAGTAAATGATAAATAACTTTCAATTCAATAAAAAGAAGGGTAAAGGGGAGAAAAATATGGGGTGGACGTTCTTTGAAAATATCCAGCCCAAGACTGTGGCCTAACATAAAGTTTTGATATCTATTTTGGTTTTGGGTACTTCCTGATTTTATGTACCTTGATGTCTAGACAGAAGAAAAACTCTGTAAATTGGTAAAGGATTAAAAATGAAAACCAGTTTAATTCACTAGGTTGTATTTTCTGAGACTGTAGTTGTGTATGTGTATGGCCCAAGGGCAAGAAAAATGGGGGTGATCAAACAGTATTAGAATGATGTAGTATATCCATGGTTTGCAAAAATAAGTGTTTTTTCCTATATATTTTGGCACCTACTTTTCTATTCAATCTTTTCTCCTGTTGCAGCTACTAAATGAACTGAGTGTTGTGGAAGCCGAACTGCTCCTGAAATCCTCTAGCCTGGCAGGAAGTTATACCACGGGACTGTGTGTCTGCATCGTGGCTGTTCTAAGGCGCTACCACACTTGTCTGATCCTGAATCCCGATCAGACAGCCCAGGTGTTTGAAGGGTTGGTATATAAAATGTT
>JAQZBX010023385.1:0-30863 GCA_029593785.1 Cabassous unicinctus | reverse complement strand
TCAACACTTTATTTTTTAAGGAATTGGAAAAAGTAACTAGAAAATTTAGTTGGAAGGGTAAGAGGCCCCAAATCAAAAAAGACATATTGAAAAGGAAAAATTAAGATGGAGGTATCACACTACCTGTATTTAAAACATACTAAAAAGCTACAGTGCCAAAACTGCATGGTATTGGCCCAAGGATAGACATACTGACCAATGGATCTGAATTGAGGGTTCTGATATAGATCCTCACATATACAGTCATTCAATATTTGACAAGGCCACCAAGCCCACTCAGTTGGGAAAGAATGTCCTCTTCAACAAGTGGTTCTTGAAGAACTGGATATCCATATCAAATGAGATACACTTTTGCACCTCAAAGATGTTATCAAGTAAAGAAAATGGAAGCCTACTCTACCACATAAATATATCAAAACAAGAAAATCTCATCACAATCTCTATAGATGCTGAAACAGCATTTGACAAAATACAGCAACATTTCCTGATAAAACACTGCAAAAGATAAGAATAGAAGGAAACTTTCTGAACATTATAACATCATAAAGAATTGTGAAATCCTAAAAGCTTTCCCTCTAAGATTGAGAACAAAACAAGGATGCCCACTATCACTGCTCCTATTTAACATTGTCTTAGAAGTACTTGCTCAAGCACTAAGGCAATAAAAAGATAAAAAGGCATCCAAATTGTAAAGGAAGAAGTCAATATTTCACTATTTGCAGATGACATGATCTTATACATAGAAAGACCTCAGAAATGTACAATAAAGATTCTAGAGCTTATAAATGAGTTCAGTGATTTCACAAGCTATAAGATCAATGCTTAAAAATCAGTGGCATTTCTGTACACCAATAGTGAGCAATATGAGGAGGAAATCAAGAAAAAATACCATTTACATTAGTAACTGAAATATCAAATACCTAAAAATAAACCTAAATAATGATATGAAATATATACACACAGAAAACAACACAGCACTGTTAAAGGAAATCAAAGAAGAATTTAATATAGGAAAAAATGTTCCCTCTTCATGGATAGGAAGACTAAACATCATTAAGATGTCTATCCTACAAAAAATAATGTACAGATTTAATGCAATCTCAATAAAAATCAACACAGTAGTTATTATTGAATTGGGAAAACTAACTGTGAAATTTATTTGGAAGGGCAAGAGGCCCTGAATAGCCAAAGATATATTGAAAAAGAAAAACAATATCAGAGGAATCACACCTCTTTACTTTAAAGCATACTACAATGCTACAGTGGTCAAACCACATGGTATTGGCACAAGTATTGACATACTGACCAATGGAGCTGAATTGAGAGTTTTGAATTATATCCTTGCATACACAGTTATCTGATATGTGACAAGGCCACCAAGTCCACTCAAGTGGGAGAGAATGGCCTCTTCAACAAATGGTTCTTGGAGATATGGATATCCATATGTAAAAGAATGAGAGAAGAATACCATCTCCTACACCTTTTACAAATTCAATTCAAGATCAATCAAAGATCTAAATATGTGAGCCAAGACCATAAAGACCTTGGAAGTTAATGTAGGGAAGCATCTACAGGACCTTGTAATAGGAAATGGTTTCATGAAATTCACACCGAAAGCATGAGCAGCAAAAGAAAAAATAGATAAATGGAACCTCCGCAAAATTAAAACATTTCGCACCTCAAAGGAGTTTGTCAAGAAAGTGAAAAGACTGTCTACCCAATCAGGGGAAAATATTTGGTAACCATATATCAGATAGGATCCTAATATCCAGCATATATAAAGAAATCTTATATCATGAAAATAAAAAGACAAACAACCCATTTAAAAAATGGGCAAGCAATTTGAACAGACACTTCTCCAAAGATGGAATAAAATTGCTAAAAAAAACACTTGGAAAGATGCTTAATATCACTAGCTATTAGGAAAATGCAAATCAAAACTACAATGAGATACCATCTTACAACCATTAAATTGGTGGCTATTAAAAAAACAGCAGACTATAAGTGTTGGAGAGGATGTGGAGGAATTGGAGCCCTCATCCACTGCTGGTGGGAATGTTGAATTGTCCAGTCATTTTGGAGGACAGTTTGGTGGTTCCCCAAAAACTAAATATAGATATGCCATATGACCCAGCAATTTCACTGCTTGGTATGTACCCAGAAGATCTGAATGAAGGACATGAACAGATATATGCACATCAATATTAATAGTGGCATTATTCAGTATTACCAAAATTTGGAACCAACCCAAACACCCATCAACAGATGAATGGATAAATAAAATGTGGTATATACATACAATCAAATATTACTCAGCTGTAAGAAGGAATACAGTAATAACACATGGGATAACATGGATGAATCTTGAGGACCTTATGTTGAGTGAAGCAAGCCAGGCATTAAACGACAAATATTACATGACCTTTCTGATATAAATTAAGCAAATTGAGCCAACTCAGAGTTAGAGTCTGGATGAGAGGTTTACAGGGAAAAGAAGGTTTTGACCCAGTGCCCATAAGGGTGAAATTTAATAAGATGGAAATGAGTACTTGTGCAGTGAAGAGATATGACAGGGGTGTAGGGCTATTATTGGGTTTTGTGATACAAGCTTGATATGGGGTAGGGTAGGAAGTATTGTTTGGATGGTCCAAGGAACTGGGATGAGGTTTGGGGAAGGGAAGAGATGAACACTGGGAATAGGTGGGTACTTGTGTGAATCTACAATGCTGAGAAAGCTCTTTTGGCAAGATGAAAAGGAGGTATTAGTAGTTTAGAATGTTGAATGGGGGTGCGTTTGGGGCAGGGTGCATCTGGGACAGTCTTCTAGAGAATGTGCAAGTGATAATTTTGCCCTAGTGTTCTGTATCAGTGGGGAAGATACAACACATGAGAGGGAAGGAGTTAGACTCCCATGCTGGGGAGGCCTGATATGTTCTCTAACAGAAGGGTGTGTGTCTCTTGAGAGCATGGGCAGTTCCTAATAGGGGAAGATAGATTAATGTGTCCAGCCCTCAGCATTGTTGCAAGTATCTAAAAATCTTGTCCATCAAGGAGTGAAACCTGATCGTTTTTGTGGGCCCTGAGGGGAATGGTAGGGAGGAATAGAAGAGATTGAAGAGGGGTATTTGGGGGCAATGGAAGTGTTCTGCATGATCATGCAATGATGGATACAGGCTGTGTTATATTTCATCAAAAATTATAAAAGTGTGTGGCCTGAATTGTAAACTATAATGTAAATCATTGACTGTGATTGTAAGCTATGCTTCAATATTTATATATCAGTTGCTACAAATGTACCATCCACATGTAAAAAGACTATTAATAGGGAAGGGGGAAAGGGGGGAGGATGCTGTGTATATGGGAATCCCCTATATTCTGTTTGTAACATACTGTGACCTAAAACTTCTTTGAAGACAAATAAAAAAATGTAAGACAATGGGGAAAAAATGGAAGAAAATACCACTGTACATACAGGATAATTGTATGTACAGTGATGAAAGGGAAAACATCAAAAATAATTTATTTTATATTGTTTTATTTTTAAATGTGTTTCATTTTTTTAATATCCCAAACTTTTAAACTTTATTTTAGTTTTTGTTCCTCTAAATTATTATATATTTTGTTTCTTAGGTTTATACTTATCATTATTATCTCATTTTCCTATTACTTGAATTTGGCAATATTCTTGGCTTCATTTTTTAAGAGCTTTTGGATCACAGAAGGGTTACAACTATGACAGGGGAGGATTAATGAGGTGGGGTGTCAGTGATAGGGGATACATGGGATGAAGTTCACCCGGGCATACATATAAGGTACATAAATGTGTTCAAATGTTCATGGAGCATTGCCACAGTGGGTGGAGATTCATACAACTGAAAGATTATTGAATTCCCATCGTGGGAGGCCCTGCCACATTCTCTAATGGAACAGCAAAAATCCCCCAAGTGCATAGGCAATGACTAGTGAAGAAGGATGGTCCAATAATGGGCCCTTGATATTGACTCCTATGCTTGCAAGACTTTTGCTCTTGAATTTGAAACTTAGCCTAGTCTTGGAAAGTGCCTGAGTTGCCTCCTGAGAGACTCCTTGTTGCTCAAATATGGCCCCTCTCTAAGCCAAACTCAGCATAAATGCATTAACTTCACCACAGCAAGGGACATGACTCCAAGGGATGAGCTTCCCTGGCATCAAAGAATTACAACCAAGCACCAGTTGGTGATCCAATTGGAATAATACCTTGAATAAAAGGGAGAAAAGGTAAAGACTAATAAGTGTATATGGCTAAGAGGCTTCAAAGTGAGTCAGGAGGTCATCAGAGAGGTAATGCTTATGCATGTCTCAGCAGGATCTCATAGACAGCCAAGGTTGGATGCTACCCCATAGAGTGGCGATCCTGAGGGCTCTGGAGACATCTATGACATATGGTCATGGCAGATAGCTCTGGAGTTTGGTGCCTTGCCAGTGGCCCTCTTTTGTATTTTGTGCTCCTGAGTGTGACAGAGTTGGACTCAGATGTGACTTCTCTACACATGCCTCTTCTGTCCATTTTATTTGAATCTATAGTTGGTGCTGGAGATAGTAGCTGTAACTCTAAGAGACTTTAATCTCTGGTCTGTCCATGTGTCACCTGGGCCCTGAAAGTCAACAGAGTTGCAATACCTACACTCCAGTTCACTGGACTCTCACAGGACAACTAGCAAGGAGATGATGATGGACAATGACCAGCCCAAGGAACTGAGAGAGTCTAGAACTGCAAGGAAGAGAGTCCCATCCATTTGCTCCATGGGATCAAAGCCTCCTCTCAAGTATTGGTGGAGTGGGCAACACTGTTTCAGAATCCTCAGGATTGGGGGATGAACTATGGACTAAAGTAAACTTACAGGTATGCTACTATAGACTTATTGTGATTCTAGCAATGGAAGAAGCTATATCATTCATGTGGAGGCACTAGAGGTTCTGAGGGCAGGGAAGGGGAAATACAGGTGAAATGTGGGGACATTATGGGGAACTAGGAATTTTCCTGAAAGATATTACAATGGCAGTTATGGACTATTAAATATCTTGCGATAACCTACAAAATTGTGTGGGAGAGAGTGTAAAGTACAATGTAACCTATAATCCATGCTTAGTGGCAAGGCTCTAAAATGTTTTCGTCAATTTTAATGAATGTACCACACTAATGAAAAATGTTGTTAATATGGGAATATGAGGAAGGTTTAGAAAATGGGGTATATGGGAATCCCCTGTATTTTTATGTAAAATTTATGTAATCTAAATCCCTTTTCTAAAAAATAAAAAAAAAATTAAAAAAAGAAGTATATATATTTCAAAATATAAATGTCAGGATCATATCCACAATTAAGTACAAAATTATTTGTATTGATTTATATTTCATTCAAATTTTATTTAAACATAGAAAATTGCTGACAATGTTAATGTTTTCAGATTATTGCAAGTTATATTTTATTCTTCTTTGTTATTTGATATGTTGCTTATTTTTAACAACTGAAATCATTTATTTAGGACTATAACCCTACTCTCTCCCCTGGTAACCTATACACTAGATTCTAAGAATTTGCTTAATAAAATTAGTTCATATCAGTGAAATCATATAGTATTTGTAATTTTGTGCCTGGCATATTTTCTCAACATAATGGCCTCAAGGTCCATCCATATTTTTGCATGCATCAGGACTTCATTCCCTTCTTCATGTAAAATAAATATGCCTTCATATGTGTGTATATACTACCTTTGTTAATCCATTCATCAACTGATGGACAGTTGGCTTGTTTCCATCTTTTGGCAACTACAAATAATGCTACTACAAACATTGGTGTGCAAATATCTGTTTGACTCACACATTTCAATTCATCTGGTTATGTATCTAGTAGCAGGATTACCAGGTCATATGATAACTTAGCTTCCTGAAGGATTGAAAAACTGTCTTTGTTGTCAACATTTGGTGCATCATTTTACAATCCCATAAGCAATGAAAAAATGTTACTATTTCTCCACATCCTCTCCAACATTTGTAATTTTTTTTTTCCTTTTTAAAATCATAGTCATTCTAGTTTATGTGATTTTGATTTGTGGTTTTTATTTGTATTTTCCTAATAACTAGAGATGTTGAGAATATTTTTTGGTGATTTTATGCCATTTTTATATCCTCTTTGGAGAAATGCTTATTCAAAAATTTGCCCTTCTTTAAATTGGGGTATTTGTCTTTTTATTGTTGAGTGCTAAAATTTCTTTATGTATTCTGGATATTGTGGCTGGTTTGATCTATTTAGACCACATCAACTCTCTTCATATCAGCGAAAAGGCTATTTTGTTTTCTTATCATTCATGTGTTCAATGGAATAACACTATTATTTCTTTTGAAAACTTCCCTTTACATTCAAAATTTGATTCAATTTGTCACAAGTGGTCTATCTTTCAGCCTACCTTGGCTTTCCACATGCCTTCCTCAGGAAGCTTAATTATTTCTGCCTTTTGACTTAAAGCAAGAGACTTGAGACTCTTCTTCTCTCTTGAAAACTTAGAGGCCATTGTATGGTTGTTATTTGGCCTAATTTAAATCTCTGTGTATCTCAGGCAGCAGGGGTCCTTGAGATGGGGAGAGAAGAAAAAGGGAACAGCCAGTAGTTGGAGACTACAATGCACACAGCATTTGTCTTTTAAATTAGCCATCTAACATGTGTATGTTTCATGGTGTCCCAAATCAATACTGTAGTAACATCAAAGATCACATGTCACACATCACCATAGCACAAATAGTAATAATAAAAAAAGTTTGAAATAGTGTGATAATTGCGAAAATGTGATGCAGGCAGAAATGAGCACATGTTGTTGGAAAACGTGGTGCTGATAGACTTGTTCAATGCAGTGTTACCTCAAATCTTCAATTTGTAAATAACCAAATTTCTGTGAAACTTAATAAAATGATTTGCAATAAAACAGAATGCCTATATAGGGAACTGTCATGACTATGTGGGGTCATTTTGCTATGACAATTTAAATTTTGATTACTTATCTATGATGGGACATTATTATTTTTAAGTACATAGAAAAGTGATCTTTATAAGAAGTGGAGTATGTTCTGCATTATATACAAAAGTGTTTAATATCCAAATAACATTTGTATGACACTCTAACTTCAAGGACTTAATAAGCAAATGTGTATGTGTTTGTGTCTGTGTGTAAATAAATGAGGGACTAGTTGTAGAATAATGCAAGAAATAATATGGATGTACATATAGAGATTTTTATGGCTCCAAATCCTTCAGAATAGCTTTCCTAATAATGAATCTGTCATCTTAAAAGGAAATTATACTTTACAAGGGAGAGCGATTTCAGTACTGAATATTCTTTAATGTAAACCCAGATGAATGGACTCTCACAGACATTGTTACAACATGACCATTAGAAAGGGGGTATCTTTCAGTACTGTCTTTACTATGTATTAATGATTGCATAGTAATCAAATGAATGAAGTAGGCCAACACATTTGAAATATATATTAAAAGGAATCAAAGGTAAACTTGATGCTCTTTTAAAATATGGTGGCTATATTGGATTATTTCTCTCCAGGAAGACTGTAAACTCCTTGAGAGAAGAGTTTGCTTATTCATATTTGTGTCCTTCACAATTTCCAGCAAATGTATATCTTACTAAATATTGATCACATTTTAGCATGTGTTAGGATATATTTAAAGTTGCGTGGACTTATATATACATACTAGGTAAAGATAATTTTCTTTACTATAATAATGTAATGTTTTGCATTACAGAAAAGTTACATTGAAAGTATAAGGGATTCCCATATACCCCACACCCTCCCCTCACACATCTTCCCCAATTAATAACATTTTACAATTGTGTGGTACATATATTAAAATTGATGAATAAATATTGAAGCATTGCTACTAACCAAGGTCTATAGTTTACATTTTGGTTTATACTTCATTTCGATGCCCTAAAAATGCCATATGTTCCACCTATTATTCCCTCCATCTCCCCTCAGAAACACTGGTAGCCACTATCTTCATAACAATGTTGTATGTTCTTCCATTACTACAATATTAATAAGTTTACATAGTCCATTGTTGCATCCCATTATGGTTGTTCATTCCTCAACCATGAGGATTTTGGGATGGTCATGTCTGCTCTGGTTCAGATTGAGAGGAGGCTTAGACCTTATGGGGCATATGGAAGAAACAATTTTATTTAATGGGGTGTTTTATTTAATTTATTTTGAAAGAAGCCTCCAATTGCATAAATGTTACATCAAAATTATATGGGGATTCTCACACAGCGCAACTGCACCCCCTCCCAAGCTTTTCCCCATTAACAGCATCTTTCATTAGTGTGGTTCGTTTGTTACAATTGATGAACACATATTCAAGCATTGCTACTAACCATGGTCTATAGTTTATATTATAGTTTATACCTTGCACCACACAATTTTATACGCTTTGGCAAAAAGTATAATGGCCTGTATCTGCATTGCAATGTCATCCAGAACAATTCAAATGTCCATAAAATGACCCATATTGCACCTATTCTTCCCTCTCCCTCCCTTCAGAACCTCTGGTGGACACTGCCTTTATATCAATGATACAAGTTTTTCCACTGCTATAATAATAATGTCTACTTTAGCCAAGAGTTGCATTCATTCCTTATGTTTGTTCATTCCTCAATCTTGAGGAACTTTTTTATTTGTAGCAGTAGATACTCTCTGTTTCTTGGACCAGGGTTTGTCATATTTATACATTTTTTTTTTTGCTATACACGCAGCCTTTTCCATATTGGTATCCAAACGAAAGTTAGTTTAGTTGAAAATTATATTTCTAGGATTATTTTTTGAGTACATATTAAATCTGGCATAATAATTTATATATATATAAATAATTTATAGATACATCTGTTCTCAAATGTATTTACTGAAAAGTTAGGATGGGTCAGTAAGTATAAACTGAGTTATATTTTCATGTATTACTTAAATAATTGGAGCCAACTGATTAGAAAATTCTAATATCTCATATATCAGAAACAAATCTCTTACAAACAGAATCAGGCTTCAATATTTGGACTGAAGGTAGCTCATGTGGTAAGATCTTTGTGTGTGTATGTATATGTATACATATTATACATTTGCTTTTATATTTTCCTTTTCTTCTTTTAACTACTGTACAGGTATCTAAATCCTGAACACTTCACTTTAAAATATAATATATACTAATAAATGTTATAAGGAAAAATTTATTAAACATTATAATACATTATTGTAAGGACATATTGAGGCTATCTATCTTTTCAGTCACTCCTTACTTAAATTATATATGATTTTTTATTCCAGTCACAGAATCTGATAAAGGATTGTTGCTTTGAAGATTTTTTCTTCTAATAATTCATACTTATTAAAGTAATTATCTTTTATTCATTTCTATTTTCCATGAAATTTTCATTCTTTTATTCTATATATTGCACATAGTTTTAAATAATTTTGTGAAATATCATGGCTTTCACACCTTATTTATATTTTTTCAACTGCCTGAATATAGATTCTTACTAGAAAATTTCAAGAGGCTTTCACTCATTTATTTATTTGATCTATAGGAGCAATATCTAGTACCCTTTATTTGCTGATCATAAGACTCAGTAATATATAATATTTGCATTAAATTATGCTTTAATGCCTATATTGCCTAGTCTCAGAATGCTCTTCATATTTGGCCCTAGTATCTCTGATTATTTTTTTAAACTTCCCTTTCTGTTCCTTCCCTAAGGCCCCTCTTTGATACTGAATTTTTCAGAATGAGCCATGCATTAATTAATTTTCACCTTTCTCTCAACTGACCCTCCTAATACTCTTACTCTCTCCCATACCATGTGATCAACACCTTGGTTTGAAATTTGCCAGATATCATTTTCTTTTGATTATTCTAATTAAAAGAACTCAATTTCTGTATTAACCTTGTATCATGCCACTTTGCTGAAGTCATTTATTAATTCTAGTAGCTTTCTTGTAGATTTTTCAGGATTTTCTAGATATAGGATCATGTCAACAGTGAATAATGAAAATTTTACTTCTTCCTTTCCTATTTGGGTGCCTTTTATTTCTTTGTAGAGGCTAATTGCTTTAGCTAGAACCTCTAGAACAATATTGAATAATAGTGTTGACAGTGGGCATCCTTGTATTGTTTCTGATCTCAGAAGGAAAGCTTTCACTCTTTCACCATTGACTACAATGCTAGCTGTAGCTTTTTCATATACACCCTTTACCATATTGAGAAGGCATCCTTCTATTCCTATCTTTTGGAGAGTTTTTATCAAGAAACAGTGCTCTATTTTGTCAAATGCCTTTTCTGCATTAATCTAGAGGCTCATGTGTTTTGTTTCTGTTTTTCTGAAATTATATATAAGAAGTTTATTTCTGTTTTTTTTTCTGAAATTATATATAAGTAGGACAATAGTGTTGAAAGCATGATTTCTGGACTTAGCCAATCTTGGTAGAAACAGAGGGCCAAATATTAATGGCATGGATCTGTATTTTACATAATTATCTGTACTCTTTTTCTCATCTAAAAATGTGTACAATAGTAATAACCATCATAAATGCTTACATCTGCATAAATGTGTTAAGAAAGGAAATTAATTATAATGTGTTAAATCCATTCAAATTATACAATATATATAGGTTTCATTATATAATATCAAAATGATGATTTATACAAATATATTTATACTTGCAGTCAAAGATTTTTTCAGTCATATATTGTGAACTACTTTGTATATTCAATTGCTAGATTCACTATTTTTTAAATTCCAAATCATTCCTATAAACAAAAACAATTTTGACATCATTTATGCTAGTATTACCATTGATTTCTCAACACTTTGTAAGAGTTGAATTCTATGGGGATTAGGAATAACTCAAATGTGTCTGACTTCATTCTTATGGGATTGAAAGACTCTTCAGGTTCCTTATGTGTATGCTTTTATGTAGATAATTAGTAGTAGAATCATGGGGTTATTAATATACTACTTTCTACCACAAATAATGTAAAATTAGTTTTTCATGGCTAAGTTTCTTAACACAAATGTATTTATCTGATTTAATTTTTCATTTTTTCTATAAATATATGTTATTACTCTATCCTTGAAAATACAATTAAAATGCATCAAACAATAATTCCTAATCCAATCCAAAATGATGTTTGGACTGTTTTTAGTTTCTACCAGTGAAACAGATTGACATTATGTAAATTTTCAGACAATTCACTGCAAAATTCTGTACCGGGGCTTCTTTCAATTCATTTTGAGACATGCTCAATGCTTACTTTTGCAATTCTAAAATATTTAAAGAAATATTATGCTTATATCCAATCAAATCATTTTTTACTTCATCTCAATCATACTCACTATTATTATAAGGCAAGGAATAACAGAAAAAGAACTTTCATTCCAATCACATTTAAGAGCTCTTAATAAGTTTAAATTATAGATTTGATTACCCATATGTGTAATTTTTGTTTCAAGATCATTCATGCAATTATTCTGTTCCATATAAATATAAGACTGGCTATGCCACATCTCACTTGCATTTTTATGCCAGTCCTTAACATATTGTTGAGTCTGGACTCCTTGATGCAGGGCTGTGCCAGTGACATCTGCAGTGGTTATGATGCCAATTTCTCCAAAAATTCCTACTATTAAAAGGCCAATCAGTCTTTTAGTTCTTTTTAAAAAATGGTTGAGGAAGTGCGACAGCAACTGGGATTCTGGAGACTGCAGCCAATGTCTCATCATCCAAACCGGTAACCATAGTCCTTTTTTTCTTCTTGCTATAAAAAGAGTTTGATTTTCCTGCAAATATGAATTCTTAAGACAAGTAAATAAAGAGAAATTGGAGCAGCTAATGTTCCTTTCACCAAAAGTTACTTTTCCAATGATGAAAACTATAGGATCTTGTACACATACTGTAAGAAATTGAGTTGATTTTCTTTTTAAACTGGTAATATTAGTTTTATTGCCTTGCTATTCAAAAATTGGGCCAGGTCCCAAAAATAATTCCACAAATAATTTTGAGTGTTTTTTTAATTGTGCTGTTAGTAAATACCGTATTACCAAAATTCCAGAAAAAAGGGTTACTGTCATTAGTGATTTTGGTTGAATTGTTAATGAACCAAGATATGGTTGAGTTTTTAACAGGCTTTGGCATTCATATAAGGGTCCAATCCTTTACAATTTCATAGGAATCATTAAACAACACAACCTCTGTAAAGCCATGACAAACATGTCATTTGTCATTTAGTAATCTGTTTTGAGAGGGACATGTAAGATTTACCATATTTTCTGAAGTATATGGTAAAGAAGGGAAAATGAGAATCTAAATTCAAGTTTGATTTTTCTGTGTTAAAACTACACAACGATTTTGAGGTTGCATGCATGCTGAACCATGTCCTATACAAAGAGGGTGGTCTATAAAAGGTAAAGTTAAATTTTCTATAAATTTCCCTTTTTCTTTTGGCTTTAAGGGTAGCTGTAAGTCTACAGATCCCAGAAAATGGTGAGATTCATTAAGATAAATTGGGTAAGACTCATCAGTCCAGGTTAACAGCTCTAAAAGAGGTGGCTTGGTAATGTATGCCCAATAAGTGTAATTATTATATGGTATCTTACATTGACCTAATACTTTACCTATAATTAATCCAATGTGAAGCCATCATATCCATAGTTTAAGTTTTGGCAGCATCTTGAACTCTAGGCTTCATTCTTCTGGAGGGAATCCACTGTTGTTCTCCTGTTTCTGTAACGATAAGAGCAAAACCTCAGCCCCAAATTTTTACCTCTCCTTTTTCCCATTTATTGTTTGTTTCATTTTCCCAATATATCAGTTGTCCACATTTTTCATTTTCACTCTTTTTACGAACCTCCCATTGTCTTTCTGCTGCTGTAGTTTTAGAATTATTTTGTCTTAAGAAAATTTAAGGTAAGCAATCCTTTAGATAGTTTGTATTTAGCAGATTCTCCTCTATCTCCTCCTTTTTATTTTTGCAACATAAATTTAAATAAGTGATTGCTTTTATCTGCTATTGCTTGTCCTTGGGGGTTATATGGAATTCCTGTAACATGTTTAATGTTCCAGTCACTGCAAAATTTTTTGAAAGATTAACTAAGATAGGCAGGCTCATTATCAGTTTTTAGTTGTGCCGGCAGACCCATTACAGCAAAACAATGTAATAAGTGAGAATGTACATGTGAGGCCTTTTCACCAGCGTGAGCAGTTGCCCAAATAAAAGTAGAAAATGTTTCCACTGTCACATATACATATTGAAGGTGGCCAAAACAGGGCACATATGTAACATCCATTTGCCAAATTTCATTAGGATATTCTCCACGGGGACTTACTCCTGGAGAGAAAGTGGGGACATTTATGGGCCCACAAGTAGGATATTTTCTAAGGATATTTTTACTTTCTTTTACTGTTAAGTGGGGATATTTATGACATAAGCCAGAGGCATTAGTATGTGTAAGTTTTTGTTAATCAGCAGCAGTTTTAGTATGAGCAATAACCTTATCTACCAAATCATTTTGTGAAACCATAGGGCCAGAAAGTTGAGAATGGGAACAAATATGAGTAATGTAAATTGGATGAGATCATTTATGAACAGTCTTTTGAAATTGTAAGAGAAGAACTTCTAATTCAGAAATTGGAGTTATTTGAGCTGTTTCTATATGACAAATAACGTGACAGACACAAGCAGAATCAGGCACAATATTTAAAGGCTCAGAAACATCAATTAGCAATTGAACAACAGCCATTAGTTTCACCTTTTGGGCAGATGAATAAGGTGTTTTCCAAGATTTTGTAGTTGGGCCTAAATAGCCTGCATTTCCATTAGTGCTGCTATCAGTGTAGTAAGTAAGTGCAGCAGAGAGTGGTTGTTTTTTGACAACCTTAGTAAGAATCTATGAAGTACATTTTAAAAAGTGTAAAAATTTTGAATTTGGGAAATGATTATCAATTGTTCCAATAAAATCTGCTAAGGCCACTTGCCAAGAGTTGCTGAAATGCCAGAGCTGAGAAAGCTCCTGCTTTGTAAGGTCCAGAATGGTTTTATCAAGATCTCGAGCTGTAAGGTGTCTCAGGTGAATATGGACTTTTTATATTATTGTGGTAATTTTTTCAGGGTAAGTATGACATTTTTGTATCTTTTTTGGGTAAGAATATCCATTCTATTATGTCCTCCTCTTGCCAAAGTATCCCAGTAGGGGAATGGCAAGCTGGAAATAGTGAATGTGAAACTGGGAGATTCATATTTATCCTTGTTAGTTGGCTATTTTATACTCTTTTTTCCAACCATTTTAACTACTTTTTTGCTTCTGGGCTCAAAATGCAAGGGCTACTTAAGTCAGAGTCTCCTGTTAGAGTACTGAAAAATTAGTTAAGGCATAAGTTGGAATTCCTAAAGTAGGCCATACCCAATTAATATCACCCACTAATTTTGGAAAATCATTTAAAGTATGTAAATGATCAGTTCGAAACTGGACCTTTTGTGGAGTTATAATATTTCCATTAATAGTAATGCCCAAATATTGAAAAGGAGCCTGTTTTTGAATTTTTTCTTCTGCTATTTGTAACCCATGTTGAGGAATAATTTCTTTAAGCAGCTGAAATAGTTGTTTCATCTCAGAAGTTTGCTCAATTGAATAAGAATATCATCCATATAATGAATAATCATAGCATTGGGAAATTGTTTTCATAAAATTTGTAAAGGAATATGAACAAAGGATTGACATAATGTCATTCGCTGAGGTAGAACTCTCTAATGATATTATTCAGTAGGAGCTGAATGATTAATAGAAGGAATAGTAAATGCAATTTTTTCTCTACATTTGGATTGAGAGGAATAGTAAAGAAACAATCTTTCAGATCAATAATAACAATATTCCAATTTTGTGGAATCATAGTTGGGGATGGCAAACCAGGCTGTAAAGATCCCATAGGTTGAATAGCTTTGTTAATGTCATGTAAATAAGTCAACATGCACCATTTGCCTGATTTCTTTTTAATTACAAAAACTGGAGAATTCCATGGACTAGTAGAGGGTTCAATATGCCCTGCCATTAACTGCTCATGTACTAATCCTTTCAGGGCTTCAAACTTTTCTTTTGGAAGTGGCAACTCTTCAACCCAGATAGGTTTGGTTGTTAGCCATTTTAAAGGTAATGCAAAGCCCTTTACAACAGTAGCCCCTAATCTATGTTTGAATATCCTAGGCCATGATAGTCTCCAATAAGTCATGTCTCAGGTCAGGAAGGGGGAGTATATTGCATATGAATAAGATGTTTAGCTGTATCAGAAACATGAGGAATATTCAAATAAGCTCCCCATTGGTATAATAAGTCTCTTCCCCATAAATTAAGTCCCACATCTGCAACATAAGGTGGCAGAACAGCCTCTTGTGCCTCCAGACCTTCTACCCTAAATATTTGAGTACTTTGAAAACATCTGTCATTGTGCCAATGCCAGTGAAAACTGTAGGCACCTTTTGTAAAGTCCAAGCTTGTTGCCAATATCATTTATCAATTATAGAGACATCAGCCCCGGTATCCAGTAATCCTAAAAATATCTTTCCATTTATTTTAATGGTAATTTAAGGCCTTTCATCTCCAATTGCTGTTTGCCAATAAACTTTATGCCCAGTGGAACCAAATCCTCCTTTACATTTTACAGGCCAAGATTGAGGTTTATTATATGGTAATAAAAGAAGTTGAGCTATATGATCTCCTGATTCAATTTGATAGGGAGTTAAAGTTTGTATTAATACACAAATTTCTCCATCAAAGTCAGAGTCAATGATCCCAGTTTGTACTAAAACACCTTTGGTCATAAGACTGCTATGGCCAATAGTCAAACTTACATTATTTTTTGGGATAGGCCCTATAATTCCTGTCCTTCTTTTTTGTATACCAAGTGAAGGAGCAATAAGCTTAGTTTCAGCTGAGGGAAGATTGACAACTGCACTGCCTTTGGTAGCTGCTTTTAGCTATGTTACTTGCTGGAGTGAGCTGCTCCATTGCTGACTGGGTAGATTTGTGCTAGGCTGGGAAACATGCTCATATTGTTTGTCCAAGGGACATGATCAAGGCCCGCTCAGAATTTTACTGGCTTCTTAATGAGACTGCCATTCTTATGGAATCTAGAATGGCATTCATTGGCCCAGTGTAACCCTTTCTGTCCTATTGGACACACACAAGTTGGTTTTGATCTATTATTGCTGCTAGATGGAGCTCTCACACTAGTTTTGGCTTGGCAATCTTTTTTTACATGACCTGGTTTCCCACATTTAAAGCAATTTAAATTATTAACCATATGACTACATCCCTTTATGGCAGCCGCTAGAAGGTTCATGTTACGTGCATTAGAGCCAATCTTGGCATGCCTTTATATAATCCTGTATAGTACCTCCAGTTGCCTTTATTGGACATAAAGCCTTTTTAGACTCACTGTTGGCATTATCAAAACTAACATCTGAATAAGCATTTCAGGGTATGCTTAATTTTTTTTTTTCTGACCAAAAGCAAGGTTATATTTATCTTCACTGATTGACATGGGAACAGAACATTTAAAGTCACCAGAGCCCACAATGCAAAATGGGTGAAGAGTACAGAAATGAACAAAGCAAACAGCTGCAAAGGGCTGGCTCAGGGAAGCCCTGGAGCCCAGCAGGGACTTGAACTGTGGATGTCCAGAAAGGAAAAGGAGAGCTTATAGTTTGATGTGGGGATGACTGATGGCTATGAAAACAAATCAAAAACCAAAAGGAAACCATGCCGGGTTCTCCAGGAATGACACTGAACATACACCTACTGATGCCTTCACAGAGGAGAGAAAATATACAAAATGATGTTTTTTGGTACTCAACCGTTAGACTCTCATCTAATCTAAGATTCTACTTGACTAAGCAAAGATTTCAAGAACACTGCAGGATGGGCACCAGGGCCAACAGAAATCATCCTTGCTGCCACCCTAAGCTCTGACCCCCCTCACATTCCTGGGGCTGGGGGCTGCTCCTGGAGCCAGAGACCCCCCAAGGCCTCTTGGTGCTTGCATAGTTGAAGTAGAGCTGCTGTAGTTAAACTTTTAAGTTTTTCCAACTGACAGCAAGTGGGTTTTTTGTGACCATGTTAAACAAATAACCAGAGAGATGTCTAGAAACCATTTTTATAATGTCTACCCAGGTTAGGAATTTAACACCATGTTTATATTAATAGACTATTTACACTTGTTTCCTTTGTTGTTGGTGGTGGTTTTTAAAAAAATTCTCTTAAATTTTTGCATAATAGAATAAAGCAAAACCCAAAGCTTTGTACATAATAATTTTTAATCATTTATATATCTTTAAATTTGGTTTCAAGTACTGAGGTCACTGTGGGGCCTGAGTGGAGCCTTACAGTGAGTTAGACAAAGTAACCATTTTTTCCTCCATAAATAAGACAAAGAAACACTGGGACTCTTTGAGAGGGATCTGAGGCCTTCAACGGCAAATTCAACTAAAGACCAAAAAGCAAAAACTTTTCTATTTTTTTATTTTTGGTTGTTTCTTTAAAATATCTAAAGATCACAAAATTTTAAAAAGTAAAAATCTATTAAAAACCCATATCACCTTTGGGAAAACAATGTACAAACTTGAGTTTTTTTCCCCAACCACCTCTTCTTGGGCTCAGAAAACAAGAGATCGTCTCCAGAAAAGCTGTCCTATTCCCCACTCAGATGGGGAAGTGCCCCCAGGACTGAGGATGTGTGCTTAGGTTCTACAAACTTACATTACTAAAGCTCACAGCAGTGCATCTGTCAGACCATCTGTACAGGTCTTTGAGCCCCTGCCAGGAATCCTGAGAACCCTGCCTCCACCTCCGGGGTACTGCACGCTGGGCAGCCCCCAAGTGCCTTGGACCCGAGAGGCGAGTCCTGCGCGGGACCGGCGTGGGGCCCCCACCCGCGGTCACCTGCCAGGGACATGCGCCGTGCGGAGCGGGGCGGGGTCCTCAGCAGCAGCCCCGGGGGTCAGAGTGGCGGCCACAGGCACGAGGATTAGAAAGGGCACCAGGCCAGGCAGGGTCGGGAGCTGGGCTCAGGGGCGTGGCGCGCTCCAGCTCATTGAGGCGAGCCTTCTGCAGGGGATCAGAACTGCGCTAGAGCGGCTCTTGGTCTTAGTAGGCATGCTTCCGGGGCTTGGGGTGTGGGCGTGTGCGGCGCGGCGCTCACTGAATGAATGTTACTGAATAGACACCTACTGATGCCTTCACACCGGGGAGAAAATATACAAAATGATATATACAATGAAGCCCGGCGGCGCGCCCAGGGGCTCGTGTCCCACCAGGGTCTCGGGCCTGAGAGGCCACTTCGGGATGACCCCCAGCAGCTTGGGTTCGGGGTCCTTCCCGCACTCCTCCTTGACCTTCAGGGAGCCCTGGAGATGCCGGCGCGCGGGCTAGGGTCTCAGGATGCCCAGGCCATCTCGCCGCGCCGCCTTGGCGCCTCCTCCTCTGGCCCCTAGCGGCTCTCCTTGACGCCGGGCTTGGCGGCCGGTGGCTCCCTGTCGCCACCGCAAAGCAGGAGGCTGCTGACCAGGAGGCCTATGGCGAGGGCAGACGTGGGCGAGGCCCGGCCTCCTTGCCCTTGTCTGGTTCCTGTCGTGGTATGTCAGAGCAGAGACCTGTGGCGTGGGTGAGGTAGGTGGAGCCTGGTGGAGCCTTTTCCAGGTCTCATGGAGGCCAGACAGGCTGTGCAGTGAGCCTGCTCCATGTCGATGAAGATGCTGCCCGGGCCTCTGAAGGCATTGCTCCCCAGGTTCCTGAGGCCACCAATGATGCTCGACTTGCTCAAAGGGTCTGCCAGGTGGCTGGTGGGCAGGAAGTTGCTGTGATGGGCTGAGGGTCTGAATTGGTGGGTGACAGGATCGGCACCTGTGCTGGAGAAGAGGGGCCGGGTGAGAACCTGCAGACAGTGGAACCAGCAAACACACCCAGGGCAGGGGACTAGCTGAACAGGTCCAGCTTTGTCCCCACCTCCAGCTTGTGGGGGTCTAGCTATAACTGCTTGACCTTCTGCTAGTGGTGGTGGATCTGCCAAGCCATCTGCATGTGGACTGTGCACCACTTTTCTGGTTTCCTGGTTGCCATCTGGTATGGTTCTGGCACCCCAGGGGCTTTCAGGAGAAGAGTGTGAAAGGCACTGGGCAGCCCTTCAAGTGGATTGGGTTTGACATCTTGAGGGAAGATAGGGCTGGAAGAAGTTGGAATGTCAGAAGTAGGGGCTGCCCAGCTTGGGAACATACTTGTCACAAGGTGGGGGTGCAGGCGGTGGCTGGAATGGTGTTGGGAGCAGTTCCACAGGGAAGGGAGCAAATATGTGTTGGTGTGTGTGCTGGTGCATGTGCTAGTGCTGGTGGAACTCCACCCGCAGCACAGCCTGGCCCAGTGAGGCCTCCTGCTGGTCTGAACTCTGGACCAGAAAAGATATGTTCAGCTTTTGCCGGAGCAGTGCGTGATCAATCAGAATCCCTGGGGGAGTCTGGCAATACCTGACTGGTTAGTGGAATGATACCAACTGGCTGGCATCAGCTGGGTTTTCTGGGATGAGGGGCCTGTTAGTGGGGAGTGCAGGGGCAGGAGGCAATGCGGGGTTGGGGCCGGTAAGAATGGCCACCGTGTGGTGATCGTGCTGGGCCTGGGACCTGAGCACAAAGTGCGAGGTAGAGGCTGGAGCAGGGAAGGTTCAGTGCGGGACGTGGTCTGTGAGGCAACAGAGCCACGTGCTTGCAAATGGCGAGGGTGGCACTGCAGCACTGACTGAGTTGGCGCAGGTCTTTGTGTGTATGCTGGCCGTGGCCCGGAAAGGCGCCCAGGGAGAAAGGCATGTGGGTTGGGAGCGGGACCCTGGGCTGGGGGAATATGGGCAGATGCTGCCGGGTGGCACGGGGCAGGACGGGGGCTTCCTTCTTCACCAGGGGGCTGGCTTGGGCACCTAGCAGGGGTGCCAAGGAGGGCGCTGCAGCGGCGTTCATGGTGGCTGCGGGGGCGGCCACGGGGCTGGTCAGGGACAGCAGGAAGGACGCCTGGATGCTCAGCTCGCAGCTCCGCTCCAGACCCGAGACTTTGGGCACAGCCGCGGCCTCGACCTCCCACCTCAGGCCCAGCGCGGGCCCTTTACAAGCTGCTGGGGCAAAGAGTTTCTCTGAGCCACAGACACTGCATGGACCCGGCTCCACCTCAAGTCGCAGGCGACCGCCAATCCTCCCGGAGAGGTATCCGGACAGCATGGATGCAGGAGGTGCAGCGCGGGGCCCTGGCAGCCCCAGGACACTCAAGACCTGGTGGCGGCAGCCCCTCCCCAGTGCTTGGTCCTCAGCTGCACCCATCTGGGGGCTCCTGGCCGACCTGTCTCCCCCAGCTGCCATCGGGACGTGAGTCCTTAAGTCTTAATCAAATACAGAATATCCTATCCTTTCATATTTTAGAAAGCATTTATGTTGTTATTAAATAAATGTAATCTTTGGAAAATATGAAAACAGTAGACAATTTGCAGTTACCTGTTATCCCTATGTTTTTCATTGCATATCATATTTTATGTAAGATTTGGTCTGAGGTCCTTTTTAAGAATAATTTCATTCATGGTGGTATGTCAAAATTATATGTATTGTAAAATTTGGACTAGATTAATGTTAAATAAAATGTCTGGAATAGTGCATGACAAAATATAAACATTTGTTTTTATTTGAAAATGATTGATATTATATAATTTGAAAAATGGGTTATATTTACTATCTACTGGGTGTTAGACTATTAGTTAAAGGGCTTTAGGTTTATAATTAACATAGACTACCTTCTCAAGATAACTCTCAGGTAGGTTCTTGAAAAATCTCCGCCTTCTCGTTCAGAAAAATGGAAAGCCATCCTTCTACATGTTCAGGAAAGTCTTAAGAATAATTCTCTAATTTTTTCTATGTCACACACCTCACAACCAGTCCTTCACCATATCATAGTGTTTCTCTGTACAGAGTATATTTGGAGTGTGACTATTTCTCAACACCTCCTCTGCTACCACCCTGGCCATAAGACCCATCATCTCCATCTTTAAATCATAGTTGAAGACTTCTGGATTGCCACCCTGTTTTCTGTCATATCCCTCCTGACTCTAATATGAATGTATGACTAGACTATTACTCTTAAATGTAATTTGGATCATGTCACTTTGCTTTATAAAACATATATGACTTCCAAATGGGTAAAAATCAAAGTATTATAAGAGCCTCCAGAGCCAACCAGAACTTGCCTCTCCTCCTTAATTTTCTGAATGCTTCCTTCATCTTTGTGTCTGTCATGCTTTCTTTGGTGTGACCACACTGACCTCCTCACACTTCTACTTCTCTCTACTCATTAGTCCTGATGATGGCAAGGCATTTTCCATTTTTTAATCATCCTGAAATTTGCTTTTCCCAGATAACTGCATTTTTCTCATTCTCTTCCTCCTAAGACCATGCCTCACCACACTATTTAAAATCAAATCTGCTCCTTCCCGCGTACTTGCTGAATTTGCTTTTCATAACAGTAAACCCAAATAATATTTTATATTTTGCTTGTGACTTTTGTTTCCTCTGTTTCCCTCCACCATGAGAGCTCTATGAGGACAAGATTATTGCCAATTAGGTTCATTCCTGTATCCCCATGATCTAGAAGAATGTCCCAATAAATATGCTTGAAAGGCTGAATTTTTCAGAAGTTAGAACTGGGGCACAGAGAGATGAAGAACTTGATCATGGTTAGTCAAAAGGCTGAAGGATAAGCTCACATTTGAACCCAGGTAGACTGACTAGAGTTCATGTTATTCATCACCATTCTATAGTATGACTGTTTTTCTATAAATGTACAATACTCTTGTCAGAGTTGAAATATAATCCATTTCTTTATTATATTTTTTAAAAAATTAACAAAAATAACCATATATATTGCCTGCAGACATTCTATAGAGAAGCTGAAAGAAGACAGTATGAAATTGGAAATACCAGCTAAATCTTTTCAAACATACATGTATCATCCTATTTAAAGAAAAAAGGAACTTTGTTAAGGAAAGAATGATATACCAGGTGATTTTATATGGATAGGGACAGAGCCCACATTAGTCAGGTACAGGCTGTCCTGGTATAAGAAAGGATTTCCCCATTGATAGAAAGGCAGGGAATATCATAAGTTCTGAGGTGAGGGAGAGGGAAGAATAGGTGTAACAAGGGGCAGTTTGGGACAATTGAATTGTTCTGCATGATATTGCAATAATGGATACAGGCCATTATACATTTTGTCAAAACCTATAAAATTGTAAAGTGCAAACTGTAAACAATAATGTAAACTATAGACCATGATTAGTAGCAATGCTTCAATATGTGTTTATGAATTTTAACAAATGTATGACACTAATGAAAGATGTTTTTAATGTGAGAAAGTGGGGGATAGCGATGGTTGGGGTATATGGGAGTCCCCAATATTTTCAATGTAACATTTATATAACCAAAACTTCTTTGCAAAATAAAATAAAAATAAATAGAAAAAGAGAAAGTTTCAGAAGCAGAGTGGCTCAACAATGGGAAAGTATTGTCCTTAGATGTAACAATGCAGACTTTTGCTTACTAGGGTTTGTGGTAGCTCATTTCCATGAGTTAGTTCTGGTCCCCAGGTTTTTCTATGTTGTTGCTCTACCATCTTGCAAGTTGTTTTCCTCTTCTCCATGTAGGTAGAGGTTTCACCTAGCACTTTGTCAACATTCCACAGTCTGAGGGAAGCATGAGTTTTTCACATTGAGGAAATAAATTTTTTCTATGTAGATTGTTTTTTAGGAATAATTCAATTCCTTGAATAGGTACAGACCTTTTCAGGTAACTTATGTTTCTGGTGTGAACATCTTTAAAAATTGTATATTTCATCTAATTAATGAAATTTAGCAGCAATAGGATATTTACAAAATTTCATTACACTCTTTTTAATATTTGTGGGGACTACAGTGTTATCCCTTCTTCATTCCTTACTTTGGCAATTTTGTCTTCTCCTTTCACAGTGGTTGCCCAAGGGATGATTAACCTTGGAGTAGTGGAGAGCAATTCATCTTTCCCATTATTTGTTATGTTTTTGTGATAATTTTTTTAAAATTTTAATTTATTTGTTTCTCCTCCCCCACATTGTTTGTGTACTCACTATCTGCCGTTTGTTCTGTGTCTGTTTGTCTTTAGGCAGTACCAGGAACCAATCCTGGGACCTTCCAGAGTGGAGAGAGGTGTTCAATCTCTTACATCACCTCAGCTCCCTGGTCTGCTGCATCTCTTATTGTCTCTATTCTGTGTCTCTTTTTGTTGCATCATCTTGCTTCACCAGCTCACTGCATGGGCCAGAAATCTATGTGGGCCAGCACTCCTGCATGGTCCAGCACTCTGTATGGGCCAGCTCTCCACTTGAGCCAGCTCATCTTTCACCATGAGGCCCTGGGAATCAAAATCTGGATCTCCAATATGGTAGATGGGAGCCCAATTGCTTGAGTCACATCCACTTTCCTTTTGTGATAAATTTTAACTTTATATGTGTCTCAAGCCTCAAAATGAACCAATGTAATTTTTCTGTAGACAATTATTTTAATGCAATTAAATTTTTACAAATCCAATATTTGATAGATTTACCTTCAGTTTTATATATATGTTTTTATTTCTTTGAGTAAACCCAAGGTTCCTTCTATTTTCATTCTCTTTATACCTGGAAAATTCTTGAAGCACAAATCTACTGGATATATATTTTTCTGTATTTGTGTGTGTTAATTTTCCAGGAAAAATTTGTTTGTTTTTATATTTCAAAGATATTTAAATTATTATTTAATCTTATAATGACAGTTATAATCTTTCAGTATTTGAAACAAGGCTCTCCATTTTGTTCTAGCTTGCATCAGTTTTGATGTCTATTATAATTCTCATGGTTTGTTGTACTATCCTCTGACTTCGATAATCATTTTTTAGTTTTCTTTGTTTTTCAGGTGTGAGATCAAAGAGTTGATATGTGTTTCATCTGATGGCTGATTTGCTTTTTTTTTTCACCTTCCTAGGCAATTTTAACAGTCATAGCCCTGAGGTTTGATGTCTTTCCTACTATTCAGAAAAGTTATGGTCATTATTTTCTTAAATATTTCTTCTGATGCACTTTCTTTCTATTCTTACATAGTACACTAAATATATGTATATGAAACAGTGTGATATTGTACCACAGTTCTCAGATAATTCTTCCCCCATGTTTTATTTTTTCTTTAACATTTTTTTCTTTCTGCAATTTCCTATTGGCTTATCATCAAATTCACGATTGCTTCTTCATCTTTATTGAACATATTGAATTTACTGTTGTTAGAATATTTTTGTCTTACATTGTATGTGTGTGTTTTAAAAGTTATATTTCTTGCAATTCATTGGAAAGTACCTTATAGATTCCATCCTTATGGAGCAGTTTCTTATCTTTCCATTTAATGTTGTTTATCCTCTCAAATAGATCTTTGAACCTCATAATCATCAATGCTCTTGAGGCAAAGACCCAGGAACACCTGTAGTGGACAATCTTATATTACTACTTATTGCAGTGAGGAAGAACACATGCCATGTGAAAACATGCAGTTTCTAATTGAGAGGGTTTTAGAAAGATCATATTAAAGAATTTCAGCTTTGGTTGGGTAACCAGGGAGAGGAAATAAGGAAGCAAAATTTGTTATTCATTTGAGCCTACCAGAAAGATGAGGTTGTAATAATCTAAGAACTCATATTCTACAGAGGGACAAGCTGCTCTAAGAAGAGATGGAACTGCATGCTGTCATGCTTGTCTTGGTGAATTGCCCCTTTTATAAATACATAATGACCTTCTTCATCCCTTATAGTAGTTTTGCACTTGAAATTATTTTTTCCAATTTTAGTATCACTACTCTAGCTCCTTTTTGGTTGCTATTTGCATGGAACACCTTTTTCTCACCTTTCACTTTTAACCTGGTTGTGTTCATATCTCTGAGTTGGGTCTCTTACAGACAACATAGAGAAGGCTAGTTTTTTATCCATTCTATCAGCCTTTGTCTTTTGATTGAAGATTTTAAGCCATTAACATTCAATTTATTACTATAAAGGCATTACTTACTTCATCCATTTTGTCCTTTGACTTTCTGTTGTCATATCATTCAATTCTCTGTATTCTTATACTTTAGTTTACCCTCCTAATCATTTCCATTCTACGTTCTTCTTCAAATCTCTCACTTTTTTTCCTTTAAGGCTGCAGCACTCCCTTTAGTATCTCTTGTAATTCTGGTCTTTTAATAACATATCTTTTCAGTTTTCAGTTGTCTGTGATGACTTTCAACTTCAGTTTTGTAGGATAGTTTTGCAAGATTCAAATTTCTTGGCCATTAGCTTTTCTCTTTCAGTACCTTAAAAACATCATACCATTTTATTCTTTCATTCACAGTTCATAGTTAATCTTATCAAGTTTCCCTTTTATGTTTTGCTTTTCTTTTCTCTCGGTGCTTTCACAACCCACTCTTTACTTCTGATGTTTGTAATTCTGAATAGTAGGTGTCTTGAGGTAGGTCTATTCAGGTTTATTCTGTTTGGGGTGTATTATCCTTCATGGATATTGATATTTATGTCTTTCCTAAGGGTTTGGAAGTTTTCAGTCATTATTTCCTCAAATATTACTTTTGCCCCTTTTCCATTCTCTTCTCCTTCAGGGACACAGGTGACACAAATATTTGTGAATTTCATATTGTCATTCAATTTCCTGAGACTCTGTTCCATATTTTCCATTAGTTTCTCTTTCTGTTTTTCTGTCATTTCCAGTTCAGATTTCTGTCTTTGAAATGACTGTTTCTGTCTTTAAGCAATTCAAATATGCTCTTATGTGCCTCTAAAGTATTTTTAATCTCTTTCATTGTGTCTTTCATTCTCATAGGCCTGTTACTTTTCATTGTGGACTTTCAAATTGTTCTTTATGCTCACCAGTTTTCTGTTGATAAACTTTATTTCTTTAGTCATATTCTCTTTAAATCCTTTTAAGTGATTTAGGAGATTTGTGTGATTAATACTAATTTATTTTCTTAAATCCTGTATCTCTTCAGGATATTTGGGTAGCAATTTTGGCTGAGCCATCTCTTCCTGTTAACCAGTATTATATATAATTTTTTGTTGATGTCTAAGCATTTGAATTTCTTGGTGATTTTACCCTGATGGCTGAGTTCTCTCTATTGCCAATTTTTTTCACAGCTCTCTTTGAAATTTGGCTCAGCTTATTCTAAGTCTTTAAAATTGCTTAGCTTAAATTATCAAAATCAGGCCAGGGGCTCACAAGTGCGATGCAGAATTTCACCTAGAGGTAGGATACTGAGAGCATCAAAACAGTTTTTGTCCATGCAGTTTCCAGACTGACCAGCAGGTGGTGCTTGTCAGTGCACCTTTCCACAGAGGTTTCCCTGTTTTGGCTATCCTGTGTTCCTGTGTTGAATCTCCAGAGCTGAGATTCAAGGCTGGCTCTGCTGGCCAAATTCACTGATGAAAATCACCCTGACTCCCCCTCCATTTTCCCTTAACAGGGTGAAAGATGTCTGTTCCCCTTTCACTTGGCTGCAGTGAGCCAGGGGTTTTACACAAGCTTAGTACCTTGGGAGTGGGGGGAAGGAGTCCTTCCTGGCCACTGTGGGGACTTGGTAACTCACATTTTTTCATCTCTTTACCTCTCTGTCCCTAACCCTCCTGGGAGTTGTGTTGCATTGTCCTGGTCTGCTGAACCCCAAAGCAGACCCCTTGGTCAGCTTTTGCCTCTTTCTCCGTTGCTTTTGTGAGAGCTTTGGGCTTTCCCTGTTATCTCAATGCTATCTTCCCACAATTCCTCTGGTATCACTCTTTATTTTGTTTTTATTTTTGAGAGATAACATAGAAGAATGTATTTATAATATGGGTAGACAATGATTCCTTAACAAAATTCAAAAAGGAAAAGTTTGATAAATATGACTAAGAATTTCTGGTCATCAAAATATACCCAAAGGAGGGAGGAATTACTATTCATTAAAATATACCAAAATGAGAGAGGAAAATGCAAGCCCCAAACTGGGAGAAATTATTTGCAACACATGAAACTGACAAAGGATTAGCATACAGAATGTTTAAAGCACATCTAAAAATTAAAAACAAAAATTGGTAAAAGACTTGAACAAGGTATTTCACATTATACTTAAGAATAGCCCATATAAGTGTGAAATTATACTCATCCTGATTAGTTAGTAATAGAGAAATATAACTAATATGACAATGAAACACCATTTCTCAACCATAAGATTAGCTAAAAATTAAGAAGTTGGAGGATAGCAAGGTTATCAAGGCTGTGAACAGGAACTCTCATGCACACTTGGTGGGAATGTAAATTGGTAACACCACTTTAACATTACTCTAGACCAGTAATTTTGTGTGCCCTGGAGACTCTGCATTCTCATATGAATGCAAGAATATTTATAGTGGAAATGTTTGTAATGACAAAAAAACTGTTATTTCCCAAATACTCATCAACCTTGAATGGATAAATTTGAGACATTATAGCCATACAATGCAACACTATATAGTAATAAACATGAACTCAGTTGTATGCATCAAGGTGTATGAGTCTTAAAAGCATCATGTTGACCCAAAGAAGCAAGTCACAGAATATCTTTACTATGATTCCATTCATGTAAAGTTGGAAATAGCAAAACAAACCATATCTTACATAAGGTTACACAGGTATGTGATAAGACTACACAGAAATAAGGTAATAGTACAAAATTCAGGGTGGAATATATGTGTGGTGGGGGAGTGGTTAATGCCATCACAGAGAGGCACTGGAACCAGCACTGCTATTCTAAATATCATGGGTGGTGTGTATGCAGATCTTCATTTTCTTATAATTATTTAAATATTGAATATATGTAGTGTTCATTTTTTTTTTAGATGTTACATTTTATTTTATTGAAATGACTTCCAAAATTTGGTCAATGTTGATGTATGTTCTATAATTTCTCACTAAAATCTCCAGGAAATCCAAAAGCCAAGTATGAAAAGTAGTTATTTTCTTCTTGAATTTTCTAAAACATACCAGATTGAATTAACCTTCAGATTTTCAGGCCAAAAAAGATATGCAAATAAGGCTATGCTGAATATGTTTCAACACTTTTATGATAAGTTTACAATTATGACAGAAATACCTTCAACTTTCAGATACTGAATAAAAGACCCTAAGTTAAAACAAGGCTAGATGGGCCAAGTTACTTCTTAGTAAAAGACACATCACATCAATTTTTACACCAAATTCTTAAAAGCACTTGAAAAACATTTGCATCTTCTAATTGCCAAACAATGTAATCATGTGGTAGAAGAAGATACAAACAACTAATAAAAATAAAAACATCTCAAAATATTCCATTTCCTAAAATAAGAAATTATTGTTGTTGCTTGGAAAATATGCTTCACTTTTCATCTCAAGTTTACTTTAAACCCCAGCCCACCCCTGCCCATTCCTGGCTGGGAAGAGAGCCAGGCCTGCGGGCATCAGCCACATCTGTTGGAACGAATCACCAAGGCTCCAGCTCCCTCCACCATGCCCGTGGTCTGCATGTCGGTGCAGAAGAGTGCCCCACAGATGCGTGAGTGGATGAGGCCTCATGCCTCCATTGCAGGAAATTACAAAATTCACTGCTGAACACTCGTTACAAGCCAAGCCTTCAATACTGTGTGGAGATTTTCAAAGGGGTCGGTGATGTTGGCAGTTTCATCTCTGGTGCCCACCTCTGCTGCTTCAGAAGCCTGTTTTTATATTTAAGGCAGTGGCTGAAGTGGTGGATTGGCTACCTGCAGAGAAAATTCAAAAGAAACCTTTGTGTGGAAGTGGAAATTGATTTACTCAGTTACTGCGCAAAAGAATGGAAATGAGAGATGCCTCATGCCAAGCTGATGAGGAAAGCTTATGAGGAACTGTTTGGTGGCATCATATTAAATGTGTTCAACAAGTAAAGGGAAATAACTATAATGCACTGAGATCAGTGTTATTTCAGATATTCAGCCAGGGCTTCCCTTTTCCATCCTGGATAAAAGAAAAAGACATAATTTAGCTTCCTGAAAAACTGATAATGCCAAGCTGTTTTCACAAGGTTGTAATTGGATTGAGCAAAACAGTTTTGGTCCTGAGAAATATACAAATTCAAATGTGTTTGAAATCTATGTAAATATGTGGAATTATTGAAAACATAGTGGACTGGATGTAGTGGAATTAAAGATTATCACAAGAGAGGCAGTATGTGCAACATCTTTTTTTCCAAATCAATTGTGGAATATAAATTTTATGAAGCTTTAAAATTCATCATGCTGTATCAAGTCATTGAAGTGTACAAACAAATGAAGATTAAAAAGTTCTCCCCAGTCTTTTTTGACTCCTGTTTTCCAGGGAAACAACAACAGATCCTTTCAGCTTCATGATAAATCACCTGAATTCCGTAGATGACACATGGATTAGAGCAGATTGATATGTTTATACTTGGATAAAGTTCAGACTGCTCAATTCCAGTGACTTTGAAGTCTGCTATCAGGAGGAGCCTCTCAGGGATTGGCTGGACAGCTGCCTGCTGACTGGGAATGAATGTCACTACAACATGCCCATCCTGTATGGCTGGATGGACTGAGCATCAGCTCATCAGGGACATCAGTCTCATCTGCAAGTGATGTATCTCTTCAAAACCAAAATGAGTGTTTCAGCTGCTGAAGGGATTAGGACTACTTCTCCAGACATCCAGGTACACTGTGATGGAACAGTGCACCTATGGCTTGTCCTTGTTTCTCTCTGATTACCTCCAAAGCAGCTGCAGTGACTTGTGGGTTTGTGGTTTGACCTTATCCATAAGGACTCTGGACACTTCATACAACAGCCACCTTTAAGAGCAGAGGGAAGTTTAATATGGATATCAACAAGAGAAAAATTAGAGGAAAACATGTAGGAAGAAATGGCTAACCTGGAAAGAAAGAATATCTTATCTCCAACCTTTAAGTTGATTAAGAATCTCATCATTGGCTGATTTTGAATCAGCACCAACATGGACTTATTTTTTAAGCATTATCTTTCCAGGAATCTTTGTGGTAAACTGATTTTCTAGAACCACTTATTTAACTTTAAAGTGTGTGTGCATGTAAATATATACACACACATATGAATGTGTAGTTTTTTACATACATATGTATACTACATACATGTAACCACTACTTTTTAATGTCATACAGTTTATTTTATTTCTCTTCATGTTTTTTTTATTGCTGTTGTGTCTGGCCACTTTAATGTATTTTATATAGATAAAAAAGATAAATTCTGTAGATTTAAGCAACTGAATGACAATTATTGACCTCTCCCCCAAATGTTAAAATGTGGTGTACTTAAAAAATTTACTTTAAATACACTCAAATAATTCTGTTACTTCTCTGAATAGACATGTTTCACACAACAATTTTCAGTTAATGTTGAAAAAATTACTTGATAGTTTTAATAATAATTAATGACTGGTTAGTGGATCAACAACTTATTCAGTAATATAGATGGTGTATGGATTTATACAAGGAATGATCTGATAATTATTTCCTGTGCAATTCTACCCATTAGTAATACTTAAGCCAAGAATCTGATATATGTTCCATTCCATTGCAGTAAGTTTCAATGTTATTTGACCAACAAAAAAAAAAACCGCAATGTTAAGCTTTTTTTTCTTTTTCTTTCTTTGTTCTTTTCTTTCT